>JAODPA010112876.1:0-19264 GCA_025585075.1 Nepenthes mirabilis
ACATAATTAAAATCAATTTAAAGAGTAACATCCTATCTATAGATTGTATTTTGTATGATTTTTAGCCTTTTGGTACCAATTTAAGAACTAGAGGTAATTAACTTGTTGAATCTAAATGATCTCATTTCTCCTTTTACAAGGAAATTGATCATTAACCCATCAAGAAAAACAGATCAAGTGAGACAGAACAAGAAGAAAAAGAAGGGCATATCGCCTTGCTACAAAGAAAAGATTATTCCATGGTGTCTTAAAGACCAGAGATTCAAACCCTCTGCAACACAGACATAAGACAGCACCGACATCTAACCCTTTTCAAATCCTATAGAAGCAGAAGCCTCGTATAATTGACCAGCCTTAACACATAACTCACACATGCACCACAGCTCACAATACCCAAATGGCATCATAACAAATATCAAAGTGATGAGTTCAATCAAACTCAAAACGTGGATTCCAAACAATGGGTGGAAAGAAGCCAAGCAAGGCCAACAAAATGGGATCAAATATCTTAAACAGAAACCAATTTATATATTTAAAAAAACAAAGAAACGATGTCTGGAGAACACAGAAATGGCACAAAACCTTTTTATTCTTTGCGCTTGAGAATGAAAATCTCAAAGTTTCTGTTCAAGCAAGAACGGTTCTAATCTCCTTCCTGTCTACTCCAAAAGCCTGCAGCAAATGAAACCATGTATTGAGAAGATGAATCTTGCAACAAAATATTTTAAAATGCGAAATATTTTTGTAGATCACAAGGCAGTTAGGATAATATAGTTCTTATGAAAATGTGAAGATTGATAGTTTCTAATCTAAAGCCCACTCCCTAAAAATAACTCTTTGCATCAACTTCAAAACACTTGGTCATCAATGATTTACTGCTAAGCAATACGAGGACAACAATAATAAAGCATTAAGTCCCATTAAGTATATAAATTAATTTTTTGTTATTTCACATGATTTAGTATAATATTCTCCGTGAATAAAAGCAAATTCAAATTATTTTTTTGTCATCTCATTTTAAATTTTTTTTCTAAATCTGCATCTTTCTTTCTTTTCTCTAGTCACATTAACTAATCAGTGGTATAGCAAATAATACACGCTGGAAAACAGACAGATTTATCAGTTAGTTGCACAAAAGTGAAAAACTCCTTCATCCATTCTCTCTCCGTTTCTATAACTTGCTCTATTCTCTTCCTTTCCTCGTTTAAATGCCATTAACCACACAAACTGTTCCTCCCCTCCTCCCCCCAATAGAAAGAAGATAGCTCTTTTTAGTAATGTCAATTTTTGTTGGCTCACTACCGAATATATTAGACCATTTTTGCATTTCACTGACAATGACAGATCCATCTTATAGAAATCCTCTACCTAATGAATCATAGTTCAGAGATGTCTTTGGTAGATCATGGGGTTGATGAATGCTAGTCCCATGCCTTCAATACTATTTTTAAGTATGATCACAGAAATTGACCAGGATGAGCAATTAAACAATGGAGCAAATTCTGTTTTAGGTATTCAGGTTGATGATGGGTATTGCAGGCATTCATTTGCTTGCCACAGAATGCAGATGGTACTACAATCTTACAATCTGTTTTGGTTTACAAGGCTAAAAACCAGGGGAAAGGGAGATGAGTAAGGGAGATGATACTCAAAACCTCGCCTCAATTTTTCAGTTTTCAAGATGGGGAGTAACATAACTCCTCAGCGTTGTGTTGCTTTGAAACCGTACGAAGATTAATACCTAGAAAAGAAATGTGAAGCAGTCCGGTAGGTTTTTTCTCCCCCCACCCTCCCCCCATTGGTAAGGAAACTCACACATCAAGAAGAAGAATCGAACAATTGAATCTAGTTTCTTCCCACGAAGGAAATTAGTATTGGGGAAGTAAATAGTACAATTGGTAATGCCGATGATGAAGCATTACCAGTGTGTTACAATAGTTTGTGCAATTTGTGAAGCTTTTATTTGGGAAATCTGTTTGGGACCAGATGGGTCTGAAAATAAAGCAGCCAGTTGGAGAAATGTTTGCGTCTCTAGAGGTGGGACAGCAATGGCAGCACTTTATCCAGCTTCAGATTGCCAGTTCTCACGAATCCACTGAATGTTCAGTGAGAGAGAAGGTAACGACTTGCATTTCAGGAAGAACAAAGAGGAATGGATCAGAGACTAAAAAGCTGGAAAAGATTCAGAATCAATCATTATTGGAAGATAGAAAGATGGAATGTTGCGCAGATGATGTCCCATTGGCGTTCTGTTATTATGAACCACTTTTGGGGTGTCTTTGGTTCAATTATGTGACCTAGTAAAATACAACGTATTTATGTTTACTTATAATTCTGTTTGTCTTATATTTTATCAACGGATAAAAATGAAACAATTAACTGGAAAAAAAACCCCAACCCTTGGTTATAATTCTGTTTGCCTTATATTTTATCAGACAATAAAAATAAAACAATTAACTGGAAAAAAACCCCAACCCTGGGTTATAATTCTGTTTACCTTATATTTTATCAGACAATAAAAATAAAACAATTAGCTGGGAAAAAATCCCAACCTTTGATTATAATTCTGTTTGCCTTATATTTTATCAACTGATAAAAATAAAAAACATAAGTGAAAAAACCCTCAACCCTGCCCCCCTCCAGTTTCCGAGCATAGTTCAATCTTAACAATGCGTCTCACCTGCCACCCAACCCTTTCTCTCCCTCCCCCTCTGTTGAGTTCACTGGGGGGGGGGGGGGCCTGAACCTCACCTCCATGGTGAAGCCCCTTTACCTCACTTCGAGACCATTAGATATAAATAAAACAGCTGTGGGTTTTCCCTTTTTTAAAATGAAAAACTGCTTTAAGCTCTGTTTTTTATACATTGCACTTGGACAATTGGATTTATTTCCAACATTTGGCATAGTGAGTCGCTGCCACCACACCTCATTGGTGAGCTGCAGCCCCCCTCGTTTTTTTATGGTTTAAATTCTGCTTTAAATTTATTGAAAAAAATACGAAAAATGTTTTTATGATTTTTTTTCTAAATGTCAAATTATTAAATTATCCCTATTACAAAAAAAATAAGCCAAAGAATAACCATGGTCATATTTTTAAATATTTTTATAACAGATTAGGATACGAAGCAACCACTGGCTCATGCTGGTGGTAATGATGGTGTGTGCTCTGCATGCTTTTGGTTGTTTCTTTGGACAACGTAAACGAATTGACAAAAGGGATGTTCATGAAGACTTTAAACTACCAACCCTCATTTTCCTTAAACAAAATAAAAAAAAAAACCCATTTACATTATTAATTTCATATTTCCCAATCTAAAAACTGCCAAAACAAACAAAACGCTTAATTTCTCACTGAAAAACAGGGACGTGATTTAAAATCATTACATCCAAGTCAAAATGGGCTGACTTTACTAATTATGCCAAGACTCATCATCTCTTTTTCACTAGAGAAAAAGCAAAATGTACGGGCCAATGGTGCATAAGGTTAAGAGGTCTTCATGTGGTAGAGGTTAGAAGGCAATAAAGAATAACTTCGAAAAATTAGAGGGCATGTTATTGCTTTGTGAAGGAAGAAGAGAGAGGATCTCTTTAATTGTCATGATAAATGGGGTGATGAGTAGCATAAAGAAAGCTGCTCTTCTCTCTTCCAACATTCCGTGAAAAAACTGACTGAACACAAAAGCGTCTAAGATTTTCCGTTGGAAAAGGGCAATATACTGGGATTTCTTAGTAAGCCCTTTGCATGATCTACATTTGTCATGATGATGGCATGCAGTTTGTTTGAATGATTTGCATTTGGCATGACGATGAGGTGGCACTAGAATATAACATGGGACAAGTTAAAAAGACCAGCTTCCATAGAACAAGAGAACCCCAAGGTTTTGATTCATGCATTCAAATAGGCACCTTAAAAGTAAATGTCAAAAGAAGGTAACAACAGCCTAAATCAACAGTATCAGCAAGTGGGGAATTCCATAAAGGAAACAAATGCAACACAAAAACAAAGAAAAATGATGACAGATGAAAGTAACGGAACACATGGCAACTTACGTCCGCTCCAAGACCTTTGACAAAAACATTCGTAAAAAGTTCTGAAGGATCTGGCATTGGACTCTCCTGGCAACCAAAGGTTTAGAATTAGATAGAATCAGAAGAAATAGTATAAAGAAACAATGATTACATGTATCTAACGAACAAATCATTGCCAGGATTTTTCCCCCAAAATTGGGAAAACAGTAACAAATAGCATTATCTCTTACCTTCGCCTGGGCAATAGCATCATCTACCTCTTTTCTGACTTCCTTCTCAGTATCCTGCATATTACAAATAAAAATGAAAGCTCCATTATGCAACAATTTAATTCCCACCAGAAATGCCCTACTCAATGGCTACTACTTTCTTAAAATGCGGCACCCCTAGGGTGGAGAGAATTTGGCACCAAGAACAGTTAAGCACACGGTTGTTGATTAACAAACAGAATATGAGAAAATTTACATTGAGAATCAATGTCATGATGCCTTCATGTAAAGAGATCTCAATATGTCAAAGGCAACCTATCCGGATCATATACACATAGGGCCAATATGTACCTTTAACTCCTTCTCAGTTGCAAAGTCATGAGATAATATCAACTTCCTCACTCTTTCAATGGGATCACGCTCCTGTAAAATAACAGTTAGAGAGTACAATCTAATACCTCAAAAAACTAATATCAATAACAGGAACTTTGATGCTATAAATACCTGTCGAATGCCAGATATCTCATCACGTGTGCGATAGGTGCTACCAGGATCAGACATGGAGTGCCCGTGGTATCTGTAAGTGTCCATCTCGAGGATCTAAACCAAATCAAAGCAGGAAAAGGAAGTAATAAATTTGATTCCACACAGAACCACTAGGATATAAATAACTCACGGTCAAAAGAAGCATCATTAAGCAGATTTAGTTGTACGTTGTGATAATGAGCTCCCCAAACCAACAACAAATGGTAGCTTCAACTCCAATAAGTAAATTTCCCTCCTTCCAATATGGTTCCTAGAGGTTAAAGCTACTCTATACTGCACTAGCTGCTGTGATGTTCAAGCAAGGCCATCACCACTGACTTGGAACTGAAAATCTTCAACCATAACAAAGTATATAACATCATTTTCATACCAGCATGGTGATGTCCATGGCATCACAGAAACGACTTTTAAGCAATGCTAAGCGTTTTCATGTCAAAGGATGAATCCCATCCCAATGCTACGGAAGCCCAGTTTTGACATAGAGGCCAAGCATCATAATCATTATAACTGCCACGCAAACACATCTAACCCTACCTAAATTCTCCACTTAGGCTGCCTCATGTGCAGCGCGGTTTTGTTCTTTTGGTTTAAGTTTTGACACAACACAACCATTTTTGCAGCTGATAAAGGGGATTGGTCCTTTTGCTTTCCCACAAGGAATAAAGGATATGAATCTTATTTCTTATGGATTTAAAGGGCGTTTGAAGGACGCTATTTTAGCAAAAATAAGTCTTGCTATGTCTGAGATGTATTTATTGGGTGAAGGCACAGATTCCGCAGATTGGTTTCTCTTTTCTGGATGCAAATCCTGCTCCTTCCTGCAAATATTTGTTTCCACCTCTTGGAGCCAAATTTGAGAAGATTTTGGTGTAGGAAATGGTGCTTGGATATTCGAATGTAGACTCCCTCCTAATAAAAAACAGTTATTTTCTTCCAGTGGTCCAGCTGGCCCTTGCGAAAGATTCTCACCAACATATTATGCTTCGAGAACAAATGTTAATGCATTGAAGGGGCATTGGACTAGTCTCCCCAGCGATTTCCTTCATCAAACTTAGTGTCAGGCCAGAAAGATCAAATAGTTTCTGCGGGGCGGCAATCAGGAATCATTCAAATTATATCTGGTTAAATGAAATATTTAAAATCTTCTGATTGACCGGGGTGGTTTGGGTGTTAAGGGTGTCAGGGTGCTTAATACAGCTTTTCTGGCTAATGACTAGATATTCTTGATTGAAAAGGAATTCTTTAGGAGAAAAGCAACCAAGAGTTCTCATCAGTTTTTGTTTCCCTATCAATCAGACAGGAGTTAGGATGTGGATTTATGAGAGAATATTATGAAAGGTTAGGATAGGTCCTTCCAATTTATTTAGTATTGGAAGGGGGGAGTCTGCATACATCTCATTCTCCCTGAACCTCATGACTCATGATGTCGGAGTCTTGTGCAGTGAGACATCCTAACATTAGAAATGGAGATGCTGTTTTTCCTGGCATGACAGGCAGTTAAGCAGGATACTCACCAAAAAAGAAAGCTCCATAGTCCTCAGTCCCCAGTCCAGAGAAGGATGCTGTTGTCGATTACCCTGATTAAATTGAGGATACCCCAGTTTAGGGATTTCTGTTGGTTCGGCATGCACTATCCCAAATGGCCTATTCTGAGTTGAGAACATCCTTCATCTGCTGCAATGTGCTGTTCCTCCAGCTGATCGTGGAGTAAGATGGACCTTCATAAGGATCATACCCTATTGCTTCCTTTCAATAGATCTAGGAAATGTTTGGTTCCACTGGAAGGTGTTTTGGGAGGCAGGTGAAGCTCCTATGGTGAACCTTTAACTGAGGAAGAAGCTTAGGAGCCAATAGTTACCATGGATAATCATGAAAAAGGGGCGTTTCGCTTGCAAATCCTTATATGCTGTGCTGTACCTTAAAATTTACCATTGATTTCTTCAATGTGAGAGATCCTGAAAGCTTGGGTAGCTGCTTGGATTTAGTGGGTCTCCCATAGACACATTACAGGTCGGTCAAATTGGAATGCCAGACTTGAATTGGTTCTTCTAGAAAAAAATAATTGCATATTTATTGTGAGCATTTCCCTTGCAATCATTTGGCTTCTTTTGGAAGACAGGAATATAGAATTACTTTCAAGGTGGGGATTTTTAGTGTCAGATTTTCAGTTGGGATGGCTAGCCTTTTTTTTGTACTCTTGATCTAATTTTTACCTCTTCTACAACAATTTCATGGATCCATTTTCCCCACAATCTGATTTTGGGTGGCTATGATCCTCGGTTAAACATAGTTTCTGATCGTGAAAAACATCAAAAAAATATAAATAATGCCAGAAGTTTTACCTAGAATAAAATTAATATTAAAGTAAATGTTGAGAATATAATTAGAAAAAAAAACAACAATTTGGAATAAAATTGGGGAAAAGAGAAAAGTTAAGCATATTTTTTTTTCTGTATTTTTCCATTTCTACTAATGCCTCCTTAACATTGCATTAATGAATAAGCCATTTTACTTGTCAAACAAAAATAATGGACCAAATCAGGTAGAAAACCATGATATACAAATCACTGAAACAATAAAGACGATAGGAAGAAGAGGATGCTGGCAATCTTTCAGTTCTGTAACAGTTTGAATGAGAATAATATTTGGTTTATAAAGTCCACAAAACAAGAGAACCACCATTTGTACTTTTTGTGTAAATTTCATCATTGCATTTCAAGGTGATTCAGTGAACTTCACTCAATTAGTTCATGTCTCAGTAATTCATACAAATCCTGGTAATCACACCCTTAACTATCATGTTAATGTTATAACAAAAACCCAGGGGCCAACTGACCACTTGTCTTCAACAGAACCCAGATGCTGTCTCAAGTCAAGTGTATTTTTCTCCTCCAAAACAGTCTGGTATGTGCAGAAGGAGAACAATCTTCACTGAACAAAAAAATCAAGCTCAAATAACTAAAAAATGTAAGAGATGCACAATGCATCACTAACCTATTAACAGTTCATTTTCCAAGGTGATCTTTCTGAAATATCCACTTTCCAAAAATACCCGTTTACCTCAATAGCAAACCAAAACCAGTCTATTTGGGAGCAGCAAGGTTGCAGAGTCCCTACATTGAAGATATGAAAAGGTGGTTGGTCTGTCAAACGACAGACATGGATAAACGTCAATGCTAGGCCAAACTTTGCAGGACGCAGGGTGATCTAACATTCTAAGTAGATAACATGGGATGGTAAATCACTGCAAAAGAAGAAAATTATCCAAATACTAGGCATAGAAAAGGAAGGTGGCTTGGGATTAAATATTTTCTAATTCTAACTCGGCCAGAGAAAAAGTGCAATTCTTGATTTCTAACAATAGATAAGGTTTCAACAGATTCCTAATGAGTCTCTGCCAACAAGATGACTTGTGAACAGAACAGAACTAATGCTTGGGATTATATAGCTTAAAATTGCTCATACTGATAGCCAGGAAAGAAACACAGATAACAGGAGCCTGTTTGGTCTTAAGCAAGTGTCATTTGACTACTGTTTTCCAAAAATAGTGAGACAACGCCGTAGGGTACTTCTAGATAAAGGTTAATTGATCCACATCTTGGGTATCTTCGACATGTTGCATGGAGAGGCTCCACATTACATATTCAACTTTTGGTAATCTAAAACTTCATCTAATTTTTAGGAATTCAAAAAATTATTAGAAAAACCACTATGTGGCATAAGTTAGGCCTTTGCACAAGAAAACTGTTTCACGAGCTTGGCCAAACTGGTGCTCCAGAAATTATATTGTTTAGGTGCAAGGTATATGATAAGGCATTCAAACATTTATGTCTGCCCAATAAATGAGTTCAAAATCAAAGTTTTCTACAAGGGATTAAGGATGTGGAGCAGAACAAGACAGAAATGCGAACAGTGTCAAATGCTCAGTAATATAGGGACAGAGGCAGGCTTGGCAGTTCCAAATAAATAAATCAGTGAGTGAAAATTGATAATAGCAATGCTCATACTGACAGCAATGCTCAAAAATATTGAATTAACAGAAAAGGAGATTGTAGTAATTTATTTGATCCAGATAGATGTACTCACAATAGGTCCATTCTTCAAAACATGCTCCTTGGCAAACTTGCATGCCTGTTTCACAGCTAAGACATCCATACCATCCACCTGTCACAACATCTGAAGATATTACTCTGAAAGGGGAAAGAAAACATAAAAAACACAGAAATGGAAGTTTAATATTGAACATTTTTCTTTTGCCACAGCACAATATTTATTTCTTATTTGATTTGACATGTAGGATGCAGAAGGGGAGTTGGTGAGATTGTGCCTAGGCCATTGACCTAGGCAAGTGGTCAGCATCCTGTTTCTAAAGACTGCTAATGGAATCGATTATAAATCAACCATTATGATTAACTTTTTAGTTTTTTTTCTGGGGAAGAAATAGCTAGGAAGAATTGATCAATTCTCAGGAAACAATTCAAGTATGCACCTGATCTTTCAACCAACAAAGACAAAAAACCAAGACAAATTAGGTAGCTCAAGCACCATGTGACCATACAAGAAACAAGTATTGTTTGCCAGAGACACTACAGACAAATTCACGATCCACATATGTACTATAATCCCCTAATGAAGAATGGAATAAGCTAAATGTGCAAGGAGTAGAAAACGGGAGCCCAAAGAAAGCCCCTGGCCCTTTACTGACGCATGCTTACGGGATAATATGGGGATTTGGAAGGAGGGCTTCATACATTATAATTAGAACTTTTTTCCAATTTATTGGAACATTAGGGAATTTAAAAACCTTGAAATGGCATGGAAATGCAGAAGAAAGGATGCTGAGTGTTACTAACAGCTCACAGGCGGCGGAAGCTCTAGGGAAAGTGGAGGTAGCCGCTCACAAGTCATAACCCAAGCTCATCCATAATCGGGCATATAAGAGGTACAAGAAGAGGAATGGGGACATCAACCTAACACATGTCCTAGACTGTAGAATATACTTCAAGACTTTTGTGGTGAATTATGCACTACGTCTTCCTCAACGATTTCATTTGGTCCTTCGAGATTCCTTGAGAGCAAAGCACATTCTATGCGATGATGTTATTAGATGTATGTTGTCCTGAATGGTGAAACAAAAAGTGGGCCTGGGGAATGAATTGGTCCTTCCCCTCACTGGCTTCTTATTCAGAAACTTATTGACATCATTTTCTCCACCATTTACAGCATAAAGAACTTCAGTGAAAAGAATCCACAACATTATCAGTGAATTGGCACCCAGTAGTTCAGCTTCAGAAGAACATTTGAGTCACATAGCTCTGTTATAAACGGAACGGGATGCCAGGTTTCAGGCATTGATGGGTAGTTCTAAGCGACCTCACTATACATTGAATTCTTCTTATTTTTGTGAATTTAAACAAACATTTCTAAATTTCATTAATAAAAAACGATGCCTAGTGCATATTCATCATGATGCAACCACTTCATTGGCATCCAACATGTATAAGTCACCAAAACCTTGACTCCAACTAACATTTTCAATAATCAGCTGTACAGGTGATCTCAGACCTCCATTTGAGTAGATTAGGAATGGCAATGGTGCAGGACATGAGGTCGTTCCAATTACCCTGCCCCATTGAAAATCGAGGCAGGAACCTAATGTTAGGGGAATAGGTGGGGAGGGCCGGATATTCCTGTTTATAAGTATTTCATTTTTAATTTTAAACATTATGTAATAAATTTTGTCATCATAGATTATATATTCATATGTATTTATGTTTTGAATATTTCATCTAAAAAAAAGCACAACCATGACTATAAATAAAGTATATCCAAATTTAAACAAGTTTCGCATATCTATAAGAAATAGAAATATTATATAATGTATATTTTTGAAAGAAAATATAAAATCCGGGCAGCAGGACAGGGTGAGCCAATACCATTCGGCCAGTTAGTGGCAGCATGAAATTGTCAAGTGATAAAACAATATATCCACAAAATTTAACTGAAAGGTCAACAAGCGTCACTAAATTGAAAGGTCATTAATATTTGCAGGGAACCTAATTTTAGTGCCACAGCAGCTATTGGAGGCAGTAAAAACACATGCCAGAGATAGATGGCTCGTACAATAGCAAATTGTACCCGACAATGGCCCAACTGAAATCAATAATTATATGTTTCAAAACTACCTTTGAACACAATCAGCTGTAAAGTGGTCTCAAACCTCCATCTGAGGTGATAAAATAATATATCCAAAAAGTTTAAACTGAAAATTCAACAAGCATCATCCAATTGATAGGCCATTGATATTTGCAGGGAACCTTTTTTTAGTGCCATTGCAGCTATTGGAGAAAATGAAAGCACATACTAGAGATAGATGGCTCTTTAAGGTACCAAATTGTACCCTGGGAATACTAATGGCCTAGCTGAAATCAATAGTTCTATGTTTAAAATTTACCTTCAATCCAGGAACATAATCTCCACGCTTGTAATAGGCTGGGCTCTTTGCAGCCCTCCATTCTGCCGTTCCCATACCATCTTCAACATTGAAACCATAAGTCAAAATCAACTCAACTCAAACAAATTACTGATATTACCTGAAGTTAATTTTTTATGATGTATGAAAGAAAATTGAAAAATCACCTAAATTAATTATCATTGATATTCATGCATTGGTCATCATCAGATTAAGTGCTTACGAAATCACAAGAAAGCCGAACAAAACTCTCTGACATGTCAACCCTCCACTTACAATGATTGTTCTCGCAGACCAAAATAACAGGCAGATCCCAGAGTGCCGCCATGTTCAAAGCCTCAAACAACTGGCCCTGGTTGGCAGCACCATCCCCATAAAGCGTGAACGTCACGTGCTCTTCCTTGAGATACTTCTGAGCAAAAGCTAGCCCACACCCTAAAGGAGTTTGGGCACCAACAATCCCATGCCCACCATAAAACCCACTATCCTTCTTGTAAAAATGCATCGACCCACCTTTCCCTTTCGAGCACCCATCTCGCCTTCCCATGAGCTCGGCAAACGCCCCCACGAGCGTGCCGCCGCGGGCCAAGTAGATGCAGTGATCGCGGTAGGCTGTGATGACGTTATCTTTCTTTGTGATCGCCGCCTCCATGCCGACAGCGACAGCCTCTTGCCCGTCGTACAGATGGCAAAACCCGCGGATTAGCTTGGCCTTGTAGAGGGAATCGGCCGCGATCTCCATCCGTCGCATGACTGACATGTCACGGAAGAAGGTGAGGAGCTCCTTTTGGGTTGTCTCGACGGAGCGTGAAGGCGGCTCTATTTTGTGACCGGTGTAGGGAACGCTGGTTTCTATTGTCAGGGTTCTGGTGTCCGTCGCCGTGGATGAGAAATGGCGACGGAGGTGAGCACCGACTGAGTTGGTGACAGGAAGGAGCAGGCCGGCATGGAGAGATTGATTTTTCGAAAGCTGGATCAGAGACATTCTTTCGATCAGATTGACTCGGCAGAGATGTGCCTGCGTCTACGATCTCGGGCTGGAGAAGAGCAACACGGAGAGAGATCCAGAGGATGGGGATTTGGTGCGGAGACGAGAAACGAGATGGGAGCTTCTGAGAGAAAATTGTTTGATAATTGGAGACCGGTCGGCTAATTTTAGAATAAAATTCACATAAAAATAACGAATATTTTTAATCTTTTTTCATTTAATGTTAAAAGTATATTACCATCTTGATGACAACAACTCCAAAGTAAATGAAAGCACATACCTAGATATTTTTAAAAACTTTTGCAGCAAGAGAAAAAATCAATAACCTATCTGTATTTGTACATAGAAATTTTTGCTACGTCTTCAAATTCTATTTATTGTACGGACGGAGATTCGACCGAGTCCTCAAACCTTTTCACCGTATAGACGAATATAAACCCGTACAACACAAAGTACTCGGATAGTCCTCTTTGGTTAGAAAAAATGATTTTAATGATGAAATGTGGACTTTAGAGAGAAAAAAAAAATAGTTGCGCGTAATATTTTTACGTGAAAAATCCTTTCTTGAATGAGAGGAAAAAACTACGGACTCTTAGTCCAGAAATAATTTCATTATGGCGATATTGGTTACAAGTAGTTAGAGTTTTATAGAGAGTGAGAACAAAAAACAAAACGGCGTCCTGCTTTTGCTTATCTTCTTGCGTCATTGTTATGTCTCCCTTCTATTGGAGTTTGGCCTATGTATATATATTTGATGGCTTTCTCGTGTTGGCGCAAAAGCGGAAGGTACGGTGACCGAGCGGACAAAACACTCGAACAATAATACAGAGTAGAGCTCTCAGACGGACAGCCAAAAGTAGAGATAAAAAAATGATGGAACACACGGAATTTTAACGTGAAAAATTCTTCTTCAATTAAGGGAAAAACCACCAAAGAATATATTATAAAATGGATTGTTTATAAGTATGTTAGCTATACAAGTTCAAACAAAAAGAAAATAATCTTAAGTGTACAATCTCTCTCTAAAAGTGTTTCTCACTCTATCTTTACAATAAGACTTGTCTACAACTTTCTCAAGGCTCACTCCAAGTCTGCTCTCAAAGACACGACACAAGCACTCCAAAACTCAATATGTAAGAGATTCTTCAAGTAAGGGCACACAAGCATTTATATACACAATGGGCCTAGTGGACACCCGGCCACCCTACTAGCTCTAGGGCGGCAGGACCATGCCGCCTAGCCCTGCAATGACAAACGCACGTCCGGCGAGCCAGAATGGCAGGCCTGACACCTTGCAGCCGCTGCAACATCCAATCAGAGCAGGTGAATAGCCCACCTGCAAAACGCGGCTACAGTAGGCCTACGGAGATAGAGTCAACGCCTACGCTTTCAGGGTCCTTGTCCATGTCCTCAGTAACCTCTCGGACATGACGTCTCCAATGAGTCCTCGTCCATTTTTCCAATAGAGTCCGCATACATAACTGCCACGAGGGAGTGACCCCAACAAACTTTCCCTCACGATCGAGTGGGAGTAAAGTTAGTCAGACCGGTGATGTCATAACAAGCTTCCAGCTTTTCCTTCGGTAAAACTTTAGTCAACATGTTTGAACCATTGTCATCCGAATGGACCTTTCCAATTGATAGCTGCCCATCATCAAAAACATCTCTCACCCAATGATAACGCACGTCAATGTGCTTTGACCTCGAATGGAATGAGGAGTTTTTACACAAATGAATGGCACTTTAACTGTCACAGAGGGCCTCGTACGTCTCTTGCATTAGACCCAACTCTTGGACGAACCTCTTCATCCAAAGCATTTCCTTACAGGCCTCGGTCACGATAATGAACTCTACTTCCGCAGTTGAGAGAGCGACGCACTTCTGTAACTTGGACTGTCAGGAGATCGCCCTTCCCGTAAATTTCACCAAGTATCCAGACGTTGATTTCCAAGAATCAACGTCTCTGACCATATCTGCGTCCATATACGCAATCAGCTGAGGCTTTTCACCTCCAAACTGCAAACCCATCTTGGAGGTCCCGCGGAGATATCTGAAAATTCACTTAACCGCGAACCAATACTTCATCCCAGGGTTTGAGAGAAATTTGCTCAAAAGGCTAACCGTATGAGCAATGTCCGGCCGCGTATATCAAGCTGTTAACAGCCGAAGAGTAAGGTATCTTACTCATACGCGCCTTTTTAGTGTCCGAGGACGGACACTGCTGCTTGCTCAGCCTAAAATGGTTGGCTAAAGGGGTACTGACAGGCTTGGAGCCCTCCATGTTGAACCGCTAAAGCACATTTTCAACACAACCTTCCTGGGACAGCCAGAGTTTCTTGTCCCCTCGGTCGCAAAATATCCTGATCCCCAGAATATGCTTCATCGGTCCGAGGTCTTTCATGACGAAAGACTGCCCCAGTTGCTCTTTCAACTCCTTGATCCGAGCGCTGTTCTGTCCGACAACCAGCATGTCATCCACATAAAGGAGGTGGATGACAAAGTCGTTTTTCGAAAATCTCCTAACAAATACACAGTGGTCTGAAGAAGTCCTATGGTATTCTCGTCCGATCATAACAAACTCAAACTTCCGGTACCACTATCTCGGAGCTTATTTTAGCCCATACATGCTATTCTTCAAACGACAGACAAGTTCTTCCTTCCCCTTGACTTCAAAACTATCTGGTTGCTCCATGTAGATTTCTTCCTCAAGATCTCCATGGAGAAAAGTAGTCTGGACGTCTAATTTCTCTATCTCCAGATCCAAAGCCACTGCCAGTTCGAGCACCACACGGACCGAGGACATCTTCACAACGGGTGAAAAAATTTTATCAAAGTCAACACCCTTGCGTTGACCAAAGCCTTTCACCACAAGTCGTGCCTTGTGTCTTGGCTTGCTCGTGTCCTCGATCGCCTTCAGCTGGAAGACCCATTTGTTTTTCAGGGCCTTCTTCCCCTTGGACAATTTAACAAGCTCAAAGGTATGATTTTCGTGAAGAGAAGACATTTCTTCCTTTATAACCTCCAACCATTTATCCTTCTGAGTGCTATACATGGCCTCATTAAAATCTTCTGGTTCTCCAACGTCAGTGAGGAGGACAAACTCACTTACTGAAAGGCGGATGGACGGACGTTTCTCTCTGGACGACTGTCTCACAGGGGCCACCTCGGCCTATTGAGGGGCCAAATCTTAAACCTGATCTTGAGGTGCTGGAACCGCCTCACCATGGTTGCCTGACACTCCTGATCCGCCGATATCGGACTCAGGAGGCACTGGACAGACAGTATCAGCATCAACTCTGTCCGTCCGGGAAGTATTGGGTTGAGTCTTCTCCTCCTTCCCAATGTCCTTGATGGTCTCGTCCTCAACGAAGACGACGTCTTTGGACCGAACCAGCTTCTTTTCCTTTGCGTCATAGAACCTATACCCAAGTTCATCCTCGTCATAGCCCAGAAAGACACATTCCTTTGTCTTTGGCTCCAACTTGATCCTCTCATCTCTCGGAATATGAACAAAGGCTTTGAAGCCAAATATCCGAAGATGGCTGTATGCTGGCTCCTTTTCGGTCCAAATTCGCTCTGAAATTTCTCCGTCCAGAGGCTTACTGGGCGATCGGTTGATCACGTAGGCGGCCGCCTTCAAGGCCTCGGCCCAAAAAGATCCCGAAAGTCTAACATCGGACAACATGCACCTGATCCTTTCCATCAGGGTGCGATTCATCCTTTCGATCACGCCATTCAACTGTGGCGTCTTGGGTGGAGTTCTCTGATGTCTGATACCGCGAGCTCTACAATAGGCATCAAATGTCCCAATGTATTCACCGCCGTTGTCGCTCTAGACGGCCTTCAACCTCCTCCCGGTCTCTCACTCAACAAGGACATAAAACTGCTCAAAGGTTCCCACAACCTGATCCTTGGTCTTCAATGGGAACACCCACAACTTCCTCGAGCAATCGTCAATGAAGGAGACAAAGTATTGTGCTCCTCCGAATGACCTTTCCGGGAGGGGACCACACACATCCGTGTGGATGAGCTCTAGGATCTTGGACCTCCTGGAAGATACGTCTCCTTGAAAGGAGATTCTGCGCTGCTTCCCTGCCATGCAGTGAGGGCAGGTTCTCGGTCTGTCTCCATCCATATCCGGGATGAGACCCTTATTAGCGAGATGACTCATGCCACACTTACTCATGTGTCCGAGCCTTTTGTGCAACAAGTCCGAGGACTCCACACTCCCTGTGGCATTCACCTCTGCCACCTCGGCCTGGGCTTTCAATGTGTAAAGGTCTGAGGCCTTTACTCCTCGGACAATCACCATGGAGCCCTTTGACAACTTGAAACTGTCGTCACAGAAAATGCTGCAGTAGCCTTCATTACCCAGTCGTCCTACTGAGATGATATTCATACGAATATCGAGGACGTGTCAGACGTCCCTCAAAATCAATCGGGCTCCAGTGCTCGTCAGCAAGGAGACGTCTCCTTGTCCAATAATCTCGGATGTCTCCATATTGCCCATCCTTAACACTCCTGGGACACACGGAGTGTAAGTACAGAACAGCTCTCTCCTTGAGGTGACGTGGATGGATGCGCCAGAATCCATCACTCAGTCAGAAGCTTGCTAAGCCACGTTCACAGAGTCTTCAGACTCGCAGGCTAAAAGGAGGTCACCTCCTGTAACAACAGAGACTGAGGACTCTTCCTCGCCTCGTCTCTTTTCACCCCTCTCATTGCCAGCGTTTTCACGCTTTCACTTATAATAAAATTTTTTGATGTGGCCCTTTTTGCCACAATGGTGGCACTCCATATTATGGTACCGAGAATGTGACTTACTCCGCCCTTTGTCTTCAAACTTTGGGCCATGTCCTCGGCTCCTTCTCCTCGATTCGGTAACAAGGACCTCGGAGTGTTGAGAGGTGGACGTGCCCTGAGAATGCCGTCTCACTTTCTTATTCAGCACAGCTCCTTTGGCCATCTCTAAAGTCACAACGCCGTTAGGAGCTGTATTGGCTATGGTGATTCTCATAACCTCCCATGTATCTGGGAGGGTTGCTAGCAACCAGAGTTCGAGGACATCATCCTCGAACTTGATCCCCACGCTAGTCAGCCTGTCCACGCAGCCCTGAAACTCATTCAAGTGGTCGACGACAGATGTGGCATCCTTGTACCGTATTTGCATTAGCCTTATCAAATGATAAATTTAATTATTTTCAGTCTTGGAGGCATAGAGCTTTTCCAGCTTCTCTCAAAGCGTCTTGGCATTAGACTCACCCCGAACGTGGTTGTACACGTTATTGTCCACAAACTACCGGATGTACCCGCATACCTACTTGTGCTCTAACGTCCACTGCTCGTCTGTTTTTGTCACCGACTTTTCTGTGGCAAAAATGAGATTGTGCATGGACTTTACAAAGAGTAAGTCTGACATCTTGCTCTACCAGATGTTAAAATTTGTTCCGTTTAAGCAAATCATTTTACTTCCAACCTCCATTGCAGTCAACAACAAGATCACCGGTCAAAAAACTAAAAGCTCTAATACCACTTGTTGACGCAAAAGAGGAAGGCACGGTGACCTAGCGGACAGAACACTCGGACAGCAAGATAGAGCAAAGCTCTCGGACGGACAGCCAAAAGTATAGATAGAAAAATGAGAGAGAACACACGGGATTTTAACGTAAAAAATCCTTCTTCAATCAAGAAAAAAATTACCAAGGAATACACTATAAAATGGATTGTTTACAAGTATGTTAGTTACATAAGTTCAAACAAAAAGAAAACAATCTCAAGTGTGCAATATCTCTCTAAAAGTGTTTCTCACTCTATCTTTACAACAATGCTTGCCTACAGCTCTCTCAAGGCTCACTCCAAGTCTGCTCTCAAAGATACGGCACAAGCATTCCAAGACTCAAGATGCAAGAGATTCTTCAAGTAAGGGCACACAAGCCTTTATATATACAAGGGGCCTAGTGGACACCCGGCCACCCTACTGGCACTAGGGTGGCAGGACCATGCCGCCCAGGCCTGCGATGATAGGCACACGCCCAGCGTGCCAGAATGGCATGCCTCACACCTTGCAGCCGTTGCAACATCCAATCAGAGTAGGTGAACAGCCCACCTGTAAAACGCGGCTATAGTAGGCCTACGGAGATAGAGTCAACGTCTACACTTTTAGGGTCCTCGTCCATATCCTCAACAACCTCTCGGACACGACGCCTCCAATGAGTCATCGTCCATTTCTCCAATGGAGTCCGCATATATAACTGCCATGAGAGAGTGACCCCAACACCCCTTACCCAAAAAGGAGCTTATGTGTGTGGGAGTGTCTACCACCAACTTTGTAAAACCCATTGTGTCGTCCTACAGAGCCTACCAATTTTGAAAGTCAACTACTCTTCTTAGAAAGCATATGCTTTGCAAAAGTTGTTATCTTCTTTAAAATGTCACTTTCATCATTTCTTACATTCTAACAGAGCCAGCCACAAACTTCTGATACATTGATTTTGCAGGCTTAGCAGAATCTTTGGTCGTTACCGTGAGTTTTTGGACCTTAATGGACTCATGGTTGACTAATTTATAATTTTGATACTAAATTTTCATAAATATATTGTGATTGTATTATAACAGTCGAAAAAGTAAGGCATAATTTAATAGCTGTAATTAGTTCTAAGAATAGAAATAAAAGTTTACTTGGAGAAAAAAAGAAAAAGAAAGTATACCTATTAGTAGAGATAGGCATGTGGTGCTAGAATAAATATGTATAAATGAAATTCTATATTCGCATTTAAAAATAATTAAACTGAAAATTATGAAAGTTCTGTGCTTTTTTTTTCCCCCCAATATGAAGTTGTTAAATATCATATGAAGTTATTGTATTTCTATGAAAGTTGTGCTTTTAATTTAATTTAATTTAATTTTTTTGTTTAATATGAAATACGCCTGTGCTGCTCGTGGGTGAGTTGGTGTGCCAACTGACCTCAATATTACATGATATCGAACGGCCCTACCTACCCTAAACGCTTCCGCCCTTCT
>JAODPA010112887.1:0-19264 GCA_025585075.1 Nepenthes mirabilis
TTTCCTGGCCTAAATGCTTCTGGAAAAGTGTGGGGAAGAAATGGAAAGGTGTGAGAAATCGTAGGCCGACCGGGTATATATAGTGCTCGGGCCGCTCGAGCGCCTAGCGAGCGTCCAGCGAGCGCCAGAGTATTCTGGAGGCTTCGGGAGGCTTCGGGAAAATTCGCCCCGGGCGGCTGGCGAGCGCGAGAAGGTTCTGGAAGCGCCGCTCGAGCGGGCTTCGAGCGAGCATCGAGCGGGTTAGTTTTCTGGTTCACCGGCTCGAGCGGGTGGCGAGCACGCATCGAGCGGGGCGGATTCTGGTTCCGTGGCTCGAGCGAGGCTCGGGCGGTTAGCTTGCCAACGATATTCCAACCACAATTTTCGAAGATTTTCTCCCAAATTTCTTCCAAGACTCCTATTTAGGTCTCCATTATGTTATTTATTATTTTACTGATTGACTTATGAATTCAGAACCTCACAGAGGCTCCAAAACCTTCCTTGCTAATCTCTATCTACGCATGATCCTCAGGAATCAGCTCTATAGCTTATCTGGAGGGAAAAACAAAACAGTGAGTCGAAACCCAGAAAAATACCAAAATATGCAGAATATAATACTCAGATACAAAATATAAATCCAGAAGGTCATAAAAATTGTCAAAGAATGGAAACATATATAGAAATTATGAGAAAAACCTAATTCAATATAAACATATTTCGATAATCATAATTCATATTTTCATGCAAAACATAATTACACTAGAATAGAAAAATCACAATAATATCAAAAGAACAGAAGCGTTCATGTAAAATAGAAAGAAAACATAATTCCATTTAAACACGTATCAGAATCCATGAAATAGTTCCAAATCTCATTTGTTCCTCAAAACTCTAGTTCAATATCCTAAGCACCTAGTTAGCGTAATCAAAGATAAATTGTATTCAATCCACACAATCAAAAGCCGATGGTTCAATAATATGTATCCCAATTCGATGGTTCGATAGTCCAAAGGTTTGATAACTTATCCTCAATTACCACCATAATGTTCTAAAACATGCCAAAGAACCTTATCTGATTATACGATAGTCCGAGGTCCAATTTTCTTACTGATTACTTTAATTTAAAGCCGTTGCTCAAAATTCTATAATCAAATTCATCATATTTCAAAGCCAAGTCCAAACTAATGCAATCAATTCTTCAAACAATTTCAGAAGACTTTCTATAGTTCGATAATACAGTTTCATGTAAAGTTTTCAGATACAAATCATTTAATAAACTTTACAAGGTAGCAATTAACTTTTAAATCATCAAAATTTCAAGTTTCCAATAAAATTTTCCAAATTCTCATTCAAGGGTTCGATACAAAACTTCCGAAATTAAATCGAGAACTAAATACATGTTTATTCATGAAATCAAGGTCATAAATCCAAATACAAATATAAAATCATGTATTTAAACAAAAAATCCTCAAATTTCAAACTAGGGTTTCATGCGGAGCTTTTAGACATAAATTGGATACCAAATACAAGGTTTTTCATGAAATCGGTGCTATATATTGTCATACATGCAGATAAATATGAAATCTGTTTAATTAATCAGGAGAAATATACTTTATTTATAGTAAACATTGAGAAACATAGATTTAACACATAAACACAATATCTGAGATATTAAAACACTATAAAAACAGTATATAACGTCCGAAGTACACTTGCCTTAGCCCAATCTACCGTTATTTTATCCAGATCGGAATGGATCGATGGATTTTCCCCTCTTCCTTCTCTTCTACTCTTTCTCCTTCCTCCTTTCCTCTCATTCTGCTGAGGGTTTTATCGAGCTACCCCTCTCTCTCCTCAATTCTCACTTAAAAATGCAAGGAAAAGTAGGCATGTGACTCACCCAAGGGCTAGCACTCGAGCGCCTATCGAGCGGCCTTCGAGCGCTTGCTCTCGCAAATGGGCGCCTGGGTTGGCGCTCAAGCAGCGCTCGAGCGCCACCCTCGTAGCCCTACCTTGCTCGCACCTTGCCTTAGGCGGCCAGTGAGCACACCCTTTTGTATAATGTGCTCGAGCACCTATCGAACGCCCGTCCTACTTGGCCCATTTTGCCTCATTTTGCTTCGGTATCAATTTTCTCCACCATACTTAAGGCAGAACATGATTTTTATCTATATAATTATTCCATAATTATCATGTTTTCGGATCAGGATCTCACACTCTTCTCCACTTATAGAAATTTCATCCTCAAACTTTAATGATCCTTACATTTTTAAAATCAAGGAACCTTCTTAATGTCTCTAATTCATTTCTAAATTAGGATGGTTATCCTAGAAAATCATAAACATCATAATTGCCTTAATCTTCATTATTTGGCCCGTCCTTTTCAGACACAGATTCACTAATTCCTATGGCAAACCTATTTCATTAGCCACTTTTCTGACTTAGTTCCAAACCTTACACAAGCAAAATGACTCAAATTTGGAACATTCTCCCTGAATTTCAAATTTTAAATCTAAATATACAGGGACTAATCATCTAATTATTTCTGCTGCGCACTTTGATCAAATCATCCAACTTTTCAATCATCCGATTACCATTTACTATCACAATTTCAACCTAACATCCTAGTTCCTTTACCAAGTTCCGTTAAGATTCTGATATAAATTCTAAATCAAAATCAAATATCTAAAACAGGATACTTTACATCCTCCACATTTCGTTGGTATGTCATCAAATCGATATTTCCTAAAATACCAAATCCATCTGGAACACTCGGACTACACAGTAGCCATGCTATTTCTAATCTCAAAATGTCCATACCGAAAAGATAACACCCAGAACACAACAGAACTGGAGATTATAATCATATAGTCACCACAGGTTCAATGTGGTTTCAGGTTCGTCACCCAAATTTCAATACCCATATACTTAGTAACGTCGAGATCTCGTTGATACATCGATGAGTCAACTAGATCAATCTGAACACATCATCTATAATCACCAGGGGTAGGTTAGTTCGATCATAACTTTTCCTAAGAAAATTTCCTACATTTTAGACACGATTCTGTTTCCAAACTTATGAATGTAACATTCCGTTCTCCTAATGAAATAGGCCTACCTATAAATTTCCTTTCTCGTTTCCTATGAAGCACTAAAAGCAAATCAAGTTTATAAGCCCCTGACATCCACTTTTAGTATTGATGCTCGTTTTCTCTTTAGATACCGAAGTTCGTTTACATAATCCTCAGACATGTCTATCCGCTTAGAAAATTCCAAGATCATCTTCGTTCATAACATAACTATTTTGATCCTAAATTTATTAGACAAGACTACCTCCCAAGGCAACAGTCACAATTTCTCAAACAGAGACTTCTAATTTGTTGATTTCGACTAATAGAAGAGTAACTCAAACTAGGGATTCCTTTTCCTCTTATCCCAAGGACATCGATTCACAAGCGATACAGAAAAAATAATCCTAGAGTTCCCTTAATGATATCAAGATTTATCTTTACAATCCTTAAACAAGTAATCCGCTTGTGTTCTTCTAATATTACCTTTCTATCATAACATGCCCATTTTATCCCTTAAAACTATTTTATTAGAGTTACTTTCGAGGTAATTCTATAAATCCTCAATGGAGGCTTTCGACATCAACTATTGGTCTTGATATCCACCTTCCTCGAAAGATGCTGAAATTTACCATTTTACAGTTCCTAAACTTTTGGATTTGCAGAGCATTAATCATCTCCAAAAGCAGTATTCATAATCCCTCCAGGTAAGGCCTCATCAAAAAATTCCACTTAAGGGAAAAATCATTCCAATTCACAAACTTCTCCCCCACTTTGCTTGTGGGTAGCTACCTATTGATACAGACTAAAAGAGTCCAAATCTTTCTCAAGAGCATATCACCTATGCTAACTTACCTGATCATTAGTTAATCTTACCTTCCTGAGGCACTACCGCTTCCTTAACAGTACCTCGTTGATGCTCTTTTAATTTCACACAAATCCTTAGAAACTAATGTCGAGTTCAATCCATCTCCAATGTATCGACTTGGTCTTTTCTTCCAAATACATATCCTCAAAACTTTTACAGGGCAGTCCCATTTTCTAAGTAGCTCAATATCTATCCTCAATTTGATCGACTTTGCCTATCGTTCAGAATGCATAACCTAATTACAGGGTATCATATCCCCTCAATACAATTTATACAAGCATCCTCGAGCACATCTCAATTCCTAAGAGGATCTGCATAACCCAAAAAGATTTTGAAGAGATTAACATCACAAAAGCAAAATCTACAAATTCCAGCTATGTAACTGCTGTAACATACTACTGAGACAACCATTCTAAAATTTCAGTACAGTCCTTAATTACCATTAAAACCTTAACATTTAATAACTTAATATTCCATTTTCAAGTTAATTTATTCATTCCAGTCAGATCACTCTATTTTCACAATAATCAGACTAAAACCCATGGACCTTACCGTTCGATCAACCTCAAGCAAAATCACAAGAATTTTCCTTTCATGTTTTCAACCAGTTTATGGTAACCCTTCACTTATCTCACAAATATCTTATTCTTAAAGGCTCTCAATCATTGATATATTTACTTCTTGGTTCACCGTATTTTTTAAAGTTCACTAAATATCCTCATCAATGCTATTCGAATCCTCAAGATCATTATCGATCTTAGCACAACCTTAACAGCAACTTTATTCGTCAATCAAATAGGCAAATCTTCACTTTAACAATTTCCTTAAATTTCCTCATTCGCTCAATAGCTCTCCAAGTATGGCCAAATACGCCATCTATATTTAGCACACACCTCATTACATAACTTGCAAATATCAGCATGAACCATTACTTTTTTTGCAACTCATCTGATATGTAAACCTAATTACAATTCAGATTATTCTTTTTGAATCATTCGATTTAGTTGGGGCAATTTGCCAACTAGATTATCTTAATATCCCATTAAGGTTGATTCACTCACAAACCCAAATCAGACATTAAAATTCATAATTTCCTTTAGACAAGGATTTACCCATCAGGGGTTGATTCCATCAGAGCTCATACAAATTTACACATATTCTTTGTGCACTGACTTACTATCTAATCTCAATTTTCAAATATTCCAATGTCACATGGAGGCGGAGTTCTTCAAAAATTGGCCTTCAAAACTTCCTATAAGATGGAGTGCAATACTAAAAAGCCCACTATTGGCTTGTCTTACCTTAACTAGCTAGACTGTATTTAGGCCATCAGAGATCTTAATTACTTTCCTTAATACCCCAAGCTCAATTCATTGACTGTTCTCCCAACTTAGTTTTAGACCAAAACGAGCCAAAATATCTTACCTTTTCTCAAAACAGTTCTACCTGAATCTTCAACCTACTTCGATTCTGCTTAATCACTAAACCTTGGTTCATTTCTATCTTGAATCATCTTTACCTTAGATTAGATTACCCTAAACTTAAGCCTAAAATCCAAGCCGATCAACCTGGACTTGAGACCACCGTAAATCAATTTAATCATTTAGCTTAATCACTAAGTCCTAACTCAAATCAATCCTAACTTATGCAAGCTAGAAGACTAAGAATTTCCAAACCTAACTTAATCAGTCTATATCTATCCCTACCTATTTGGTCAGTCAAGATCATTTCCTAAGCTTCCACATACGATTCAAATTATTCCTAAAGCATCTTATTTTCTCTTATACCAGTTGTGACAGAACAGATTTTTTTTATCCTTAAATAATTTCATCATAACAGATATAGGAATAGAAGCCCAAATCCCAACTTAAAGTTCTGGAAAAAAAATAGGCAGAATCTCCCCTAAAATTGGGCTAAACTGAAACATAAACCTGTATAACATAATCAGTTCATGCATATAACTATCCAAAAATCCCAAGTTCTCCTACAACACATATAGACAGAATCACAAAGGCCATATCCATCCATGGCTTTAATTTATCAATCTTATCCACTATACTAAAAACATATGAGAGTACCATCTAGGACCTGTACAAATACAGAAAACATATAGCAGAAGCAATTATATCCTGGATATAATTTGCGGAAGTATAAGTATAGTTCTAACAGTTTACAGAACATATTACAATTATTTATCCATAATTTTCTTTACAAAACTCCGTAGAACATGCAGAACTATCAAATTTCTCAAAATACTTTAAGATAATCTTCGAGGCTTCACCGAGGTTTCAGAACCTTCCTTGCTAATCTCTATCTACGCATGATCCTCAAGAATCAGCTCTATAGCTTATCTGAAGGGGAGAAAATAAAACAGTGAGCTGAAATCAACAAGGTACCAAAACATATAGAATATAATGCTTAGATGTAGAACATAAATATAGAAGGTCATAAAAAATGTCAAAGAACAGGAACATATACAGAAATTATGAGAAAAGCCTAGTTCGATATAAACAAGTTTCGATAATCATAATTCATATTTTTATACAAAACATAATTCCATTAGAATAGAAAAATCATGATAATATCAGAAGAACAAAGCGTTCATGTAAAATGGGAAGAAAACATAATTCTGAATCTCATTTGTTCCTCAAAACTCTAGTTCGATATCCTAAGGACCTAATTAGTGTAATTGAAGATAGATTGTATTGAGTCCACACAATCAAAGGCCGATGGTTCGATAGTATGCGTCTCAATTCGATGGTTCGATGGTTCGATAGTCCAAAAGATCGATAACTTATCCTCAATTACCACCGTAACATTCTAAGACATGCCAGAAAACCTTATCTGACTATACGATAGTCTGAGGTCCAATTTTCTTACTGATTACTTTAATTTAAAGCCTTTGCTCAAAATTCTATAATCAAATTTATCATATTTCAAAGCCAAGTCTAAACTCATGCAGTCAATTCTTTAGACAATTTTAGAAGACTTTTATAGTTTGATAATACAGTTTGATACAGAGTTTTCAGATACTAATCATTTAATAAATTTTATAAGGTAGTAATTAACTTTTAAATTATCAAAATTCTAAGTTTCAATAAAATTTCTCAAATTTTCATTCTAGGGTTTGATACAAAACTTCGGGAATTAAATCGAGCACTAAATACATGTTTATTCATGAAATCAATGCAATAAATCCAAATACATATATAAAATCATGCATTTAAATAAAAAATCCTCAAATTTTGAGCTAGGGTTTCACGTGTAGCTTTCAAACATAAATTGGATACCAAATACATGGTTTTTCATGAAATTGATGCCATATATTGCCATACATACAGATAAACATGAAATCTATCCGATTAATCATGAGAAATATACTTTATTTACAATAAACATTGAGAAACATGGATTTAACACATAAACACAATATCTAAGATATTAAAACGCTTTAAAAACAGTATATAATGTCCGAAGTACACTTCTCTTAGTCCTATCTACCATTATTTTTACCCTGATCGGAGTGGATCGATGGATTTTCCCCTCTTCGTTCTCTTCTCCTCTTCCTCCTTCCTCCTTTCCTCTCGTTCTACTGAAGGTTCTATCGAGCTGCCCCTCTCTCTCCTCAATCTTACTTAAAAATGCAAGAAAAGGCAAGCACGTAACTCACTTGAGGGCCAGCGCTTGAGCGCCAGTCGAGCAACCTTGGAGCAGTCTTCGAGTGCTTGCTCTCACAAATGGGTGCCTAGGTTAGCACTCAGGCAGCGTTCAAGCGCTACCCTCGTAACCCTACCTCGCTCCCGCTTTGGCTTAGGCAGCCAGTGAGCACACTCTTTCGTAAAATAATGCTTGTGACGGACCAGATTATTCTTCCAATAAAAACCTTCATAAATGGTAACACAAACTAAAACCCATAATTAACCTATGGATTATACAAAAATTTCAGTAGAGTTTCCTCCGCAATTGGACGAAAATAAAAAATACAACCTGCTCAAATACATCCTATACAAGCACACATCTAACCAAAATAATCAATACAAAGCCTACAACACAATACACTGGATCACATAATCAGTCATATCATCCATGGCTCCAATCACAGTATCCCCAACTACGGAATTGAACCTATAAAGATGCCGTCTAGGAAGAAACAAAATCTAGGAACATCAACACAAACACGGAAGCATAACTAGATCATCAAAAACCTGCGGAAGTATAACAAAATCATAATATAACAATAAGTCACATCCATCTATGAGTGGCTGTTTACATTCTAATATGATAAACATAACCCAATCTTCAAGCTTCGATGTCCAGCAACTCCCTTCAATGCAAGTCTCTCTCCTTACTCTAACTAATCTTACGCTGGCTAAGTGTTCTCATCTAAAAGAAAAAATAGCTAGAGTGAGCGTACAGCTCAGCAAATATAATCATACTCAATACTCGTAGGCAAATAATAGAACAACTGGAATGGGGAAAATATAAGTAATCTCAATAATCATGAATCAGGACAGGGAACAGGAAACATCTGGAATCACTGGATTCTCATGGTTACATCGATTAGGCATTATTCATTTTCATCATTATATCATCTTTGCAAACCCGGGCTAGTAGGCTGTACTAACCAACGATACGAGAGAACGAGGAAAGGAATGTGTTCGCTACACATTCTAAAGCCACGGCTACATTTTAGGTCTGCAGCACTCGACCATCGGTTGCATCTCCACTATGTAACACTCAACGAACGACTACATCTCCTCTATGTAACGTTCAACCAACGGCTACATTTTAGGCCTGCAGCACTCGGCCACCTCAACACACCCCATATCCCCCGAGGACCAGGGCAACCCTCGTTCTTCCACAGTAGTTTCCTAAAGCGTACCACGAACATCACCCGCTCCCACGAGCGGCCAGAATACTTGGCCATGTATTCCTCAGGTTCACACCGCGATGGACATGGTAAACTAAAGAATACTACCCCTATGAATCATGGTCCTAGTTTCAAGGTTAGTTTCCACACTTGGAGAGGGAAATCTACATTTGCCATACACATTCACAACTCGGAAAATCCCATTCCCATCACATACATCTCCATCCGGGAGATCATTCCATCATAATGCACAATGTGGATTCCCTTCCATTTACTTACTCGGTTCACAACTTTCTGTGAGACTCAATCCCGTCATTACAATTCAATTCATGTTCACAAGAGAATTTCAAATTTCATACCTTCGATAATCACGTATCATTTTAGAAGCCTCTTGGACTCGTTTCCTTGCTTCCGGCACATGGATACACATTTTCGAGGCTTACATTTACGTTCAAACAATTAGACGTCACTTCCATAACAATTAAACGAGGGCATAACATGTATATTTCTTATTTCATTTTGGGTGAACTGTGTCAGGTTTCTTTTTGAATATCCGGACGTCGTGAACGGTTCGATACTTGTGAGATCGGGCGTCCGGTTGATACAAACGCACAATTGGGACACGGTGATTCATCTTTTGAGCTCGATTCAACATAATACGAAGGTAGAGGCATGCAATTTTCCCCTTGGGTCTCGGGTGAACAGTGTCAATGCCCGTTTAGAGGGCTCAGACACCGCGATCGGGTTGAGACATGCGAAATCAAACCCGCGGCCGACATATGTAGATCATTGGGATGTGGAGATTCACATTTTGAGGTCAATTTCATGATACATGGAAGGAAAACGAAAAATCTCCAATTTTGTAGGTTAGGGTTTCGATGAAACCAAACTGAGTGGATTGGACATGATTCAGACAAATAACTACCTATTTCTTGGACATTAATCTTGGGTTTCAAGATTCTAACATTTATAGTGGGTATCGACACAAGAATACCCAATAAAATCAAGCAAAATATCTAAAGGGAACGAGAAGTGAGTATGAGAACACTTGCCTCGACGCATGCTTTCACCTTTATAACTAGCTTTCGGATGGATTTGGACTCTACGGCCTCGATCTCCTCCCTTCTCTCACTAGAATCGATGCTCTCTCTCTCTCTCTAGAAGCTTCTAGGCTTGAGAGAAAATAAGAAAAAAGAAGCACGATGCGGCTTTAAAACAGACTTGCGCTCGAGTGCGTGGTGAGCGCGCGGCGAGCGCAAGCATTCGGCCTTGGACGGCTCGAGCGCGCGATGACCGCATGGAGAGCATGGGCAAATCTGGATTTTGGGCTCGATAGGTGGGCTCAAGGGCACGGAGGGCGCGGGTCTAGCCCGCGGCAAGCCTGCAGCAAGCCTACATCGCGTTTTCACTGTTCGGGACCCGTTTTGACCATTCTAACCCAATCTTTCACATCCTTGGATCTTATTTTTGATTATATAACCTTAATAAGTCTTGATTATCATAATTTAAAATCCAAAATCTTATTTACAAAGTAACATTTTACGGTTTATAGTTTTCGTTCCCGATTTACCGATTCCAGCTCTTTGAGCTTTTTAATCCGATTCTCCCACACCTTTTGACCACAATACACCTATGTTAACTTAATTACCTTCTAATTATTATAGTCTTAACTAGGAACCTCACAACTCTCCCCCACTTATAAAAATTTCGTCCTCAAAATTTAACGAATCTCAAATTTCTATAATCACGGGTAATCTTTCTCACATCCAGAAATCATTCCCTCAGACAACGATTATTCTAGGAAACCTCAAGTATTTGAATCATTCAAATCCTCATCACAAAACAAATCCTTAGCTCTCAGAACGGCTCAACCCAGACACTTACTGATTTTCTTAACCATCGATACAAGGAAGACCTTATAACGATCCTCGGAGTTTCAAAAGCGACCTACAATAATGCTGGCCATTTCTCAAATTTAATCCGACACTTCAAACGAATCCAATGAACTTCCACTTCAGTTCATTCCAAGCTTCAAAAGAATTCGATCACAAGGACCTCAACCTTATTCTTAAATCTCTGAGCCATGGGTTCACAATGCTTACGCTGCGCTACTCTGATTAAAACAGTTCTAGGATAGTCCTACTATGAAGACAATTTCACAATCCTCAGACTACAGCCACATTCTGAATTACAGTCATAACGATCACCCGAAGAGTCAACATAACTTCAAATCATTACCCAGAATCTTAAGATCCCAATTACTTAGTAATCTCAAGATCCTGTTGGCATACCAATAAGCCAATTGATTCCAACCGAACACGTCTTCTATGATTACGATAAGTGGGTTGCCCTAATCGTCTTGAACTAAAACACAAGGACTTCATATTTTATGAACTCCTAGCTCCCAAACATCGAATGCGGTTTTGTCTCCCAATTCGAGAACATGGCATCCTATCATCCAATTATTTGGATTTACTCGCGATTCATCTTTCACATCTCCTATGAAACTTCAAAGACATGCAAGTCCAAAGACTCGCAGCATCAATTACCAACATTGATACCTGCTTTCCTAACGAAAACACCGAGGTTCACTTTCTCAACCTTTAAACAGGTCTGTCCACATGCAATATCATATGATCATCCTTTTTAATGGTACAACTATTTTGGCTCTTAAAACTTAAGGTAATGACTATCTCCAAGGACAAATCCATAGGTTCTCAAAGCGGAGACTTTAATTTCTAATTCTGACTTACATATGGGGTAACACTAATCATAAACTTCTCCCCCACTTAAATCAAAGGTATCCACCTATCATGACGTGAGAGTAACATAACCTAGACCTTTCTTAAAGTATCACATTCTACAATAACTTATCAGACCCATTAGGGGTCAACCCAAATGTCATTAACGTCACTTGACCCTTTTTTAGTCCTCGGAAACTACCGTTTAACTTTTGTTCTAACAATTACAAATCTCTCCTCTGCCGAACGTCTCACTGGTGTCAGATCACTTAACAACTTCAGTTAGACCCAACATGATCATATGCTTTCATGACACTAATTGGTCTTCCCAATAGCCACTGCTTAAAATCTTATGAATCCCAAAATCATGTTACGAAAGAGCCACAAGCTTAACAAGGCATTCTGTGACGACCCAAATTCTAAAACATAGAAAGTCTCAGTCATCGAGTCAAAATAATCAAATGATCGAGGAAAATTGAAGGTTATTAAGAAAATATAAACCAGCTTTAGAGCATATTTTTAAATCAGAAATTGTCTCCTGAATTTGAAGACCGGAGTGAATTGTGTGAAGAAAGGCCGAAGTGGCCTTGAAGTCCGGAGTGCTCTTTGTCTTGGTGAGGCCGGAGTAGAATTGTGGATGCAAGGAGAAGAAATCCGAAGTTTATGAAAAGGTGATGGACGGAGTGAATAATAAGAAGAGTTGACCAGATTTGAAGATGTTGACTGGAATTGAAGAGTTGACCGGATTCGAAGATATTGACCGGATTAGAAGAGTTGACCGAATTCAAAGATATTGACCGGATTAGAAGAGTTGACCGAATTTGAAGATGTTGACCGGAATTGAAGAGTTGACCAGATTTCTTGAAAGGTTTACAAAAATTGAAACCGGCACTGCATGTATTTGAACTCGGCTTAATTAGAAATATTGACCAAAAAGTTGATCGGATAAACTAATGGTAACTAAAGACAAAAGTAAACTTTAGGATTTAGTTAGAGTTCAACTAGACGGCAATCAAATGGAGTAGGTAAACTAATTTAGTTACTCCCACCTACCGTCTGCAAACAAGTACGGGAGTAAGTAACTTACCCCACTTACCCCACCAAACCCCTCCTCTATAAAAACTCAGCGTCGGTTGGTTGAGGTAGTCAGCCAATACAAGCAGAAAGGAGGGAGTGAAGGAGAACTTCAAAACGGTGATACTAGACAACTCTCAGGCAAGTGTACCTCGGACGCTATTTTTAAGTTCATGTTTTAAGAATATTGTAAGTGTACTCTGCTCTGTTTTTATGTTCATGCTTTAAGAATATTGCAAGTGTACTTTGTTTTGAAGTTCATGCTTTACTTCACGTGTACTCTGTTTTAATGTTCCTGCTTCCTGCATTGAATATCCACCTTCTGCATTGTAAAATAAACTTGGCCACATGAAGATTAAACTTGGTTCCCTATATGTAAAATGAGCTCGGTTTCCTACATATTAAATGAACTCGGCATTTGTAATTGCACTCCATCTGAAAAGCGCTCTGCCCGAAAAGCACTCCGCCCTAAAGGCACTCCGCCAGAAATGCACTCCGTCCGTTGAGTGAAAAACACTCCGGCTTTTTGAGAAAAGCACTCCAGATTTATAAAACTCCGACTTTTAATGAACTCTGTCCCTTGAGGAAAATGAATTTCGGCTTTTAAAAGTACTCCGGCTTTCAGTAAAAAGCACTCCGAATTTATGAAACTTCGGCTTTTAAAAGTACTCCGTCCTTTGAGTAAAAAGCACTCCGTCCTTTGAGTAAAAAGCATTCCGTCGGAAAAGCACTCCGTCCAAAAAGCACTCCGGCCTTAAAATGTGAAATGAACTCCGACTTTTTGAGCACTCCGGCTTTTTGAGAAAAGCACTCCGGATTTATGAAACTCCGGCTTTTAATGAACTCCGTCCCTTGAGAAAAATGAACCTCGGCTTTTAAAAGTACTCCGGCTTTCAGTAAAAAGCACTCCGGATTTATGAAACTTCGAAAAGTACTCCGTCCTTTGAGTAAAAAGCATTCCGTCCTATTAGTAAAAAGCACTCCGTCCTGTTAGTTAAAAGCACTCCGTCCCTTTTAATGAAAAGTACTCCGCCCTTTGAAAAACACTCCGGCTTTTTGAGCACGCTGTCCTTTTAAGAAAAAGCACTCCGGCCTTTTAAGCACTCCTGCTTTTGAACTCCGGCTTTTCTTAAAAGAGAACTCCGATTTCTGTCAAAAAGAACTCCGAATTCGTACTGAAAATGAACTCCAGCTTGCATTGAAAATGAACTCCGGCTTGTATTGAAAATAAACTCCGACTTCGTACTGAAAATGAACTCCGGCTTGTATTGAAAATGAACTCCGGGTTGTATTGGAAATGAACTCCGACTTTGTACTGAAAATGAACTCCGGCTTTACTAAAAATGGCTTGCAAGAAGGAAGTATTTCTGTTTCTGTTATTTTAGGACCCTGGACTGACTACAGTCCTGATAGGTTCTCCGGCATGCCTTAGGACTTTTCGGTGGTAATCGAGGATAACTCTATCAATGGAGTTATTTGTGGTCCGCCCTGCCTCCGAGGCATTACGGACAGGAGAAATTACCATTACCGGCCTACCTTCGGGTGGCATACCGTACCGATCCCGTAAGATGGGATACCCATATGACAGTTACCGGCCTTAGATTGTGTGGAGTGAAACAATCTATCCTCGATTATTTGCCCCCTCAGCTAGTAGGGTATACTAGCAGGGTCTGTACCGATATGATCTGAAGTACCGTTTACTATTTTACTGATATGTTATGTTACCGTACCGATTACCGAATATGAAGTTCCGATTACCGAATACGAAGTACCAATTATCGAATATGAAATGCTGTTTATCGATATGATGTGTACTGTTCACCGTTTATCGTACCGATTACCGATATGTTATGTTACTGTTTACCGTTTATCGTATCGATTACCGATATACTATTTACCGTTTACTGTACTGATTATCGATTTTGAAGTATAGTACTGTCAAGATATGTTTTCTCTATTTCTTGGACTGTATTCTGATTAACCGTTCTGTTTATGCATAGTTATATGACCATTCTGCATCATCGTTTTACTACTCATGTGCATGTACCTTGCTGGCCTCGGCTCACTGTTTTATATTTTTTCCCCTACAGATGAAGCTTTAGAGCTTGTGCCTAACGAGTTGGAGTGATTAGAGCTTGTCTGAAGGATAATTAAAGACATCGGAAGCTTATTTTAGAAATATTATTGTAATGACTTAATGGACTTCTATGGTTAAACATTTTTGGCTATGTACTCGAAAATGAATATTTTGGAATGAATACGAATGCTTCCGCAAGTGTTAGAATAACTTCCACTATACTTATTATGATTAAAAGTGTATGAGTCCTAGATGACATCTGTGATCCTGTGTTGCACCTAATTGGTTTAGTTTGGGTTTTCAATTGTGTTATGAATGACGGAATCAAAAAAAAAAAATCTGTTCCGTCACACATTCCATTAACAAAACTTGCACTCCCTTCACAATGGGGCATACGAATTATCAGTCGTTCTTAATCCATGACATGATCCTTAAACAAAGTGCACACACCCCTTATTCCTTTGAATTCATCAATGGAGTCACCTCAACATAGACCTAGATATGGTTGAGAGACTCAACCCATAAAATTTCATGAAATGCCAACGATCCTACAAAATCCAAATGGTGTTTTCTGGACTTTATAGTGGCCATAACCTCATCCTGAATACTGCCGGAGCTACCACTTCCATTTATCCACAATTAACAAGCTATGGACCCAATTCGATCTTAGAATTCATCAAACCTTTATAACGGTCCATGTAATTCACCTATCTAATCACAAGGTCCGCTTATCAAGTCGTCAATCTCCAAGGTAACCCTATTTTTTTTTTAAATTCACAAACAACATTATCGGTCTGTCTTATTTACCTCAAAAGTTTTGGAGTATTCCACAACAATACCAAAGCTGATACTTCCACGGCTCTGCATGGACCTCTCAACAATTGTCGTCAATTTTGACACAACCTCGAATTATCGATCAGCAGATAAGTCAACCCAATCTTCCTTTTATAATCATTCCCAGGTAGTCACACGGCCGAAGCCTCTCAATGACCACAAAAAAACTTCTAGATGTTGTCACACATAAGAATGAGACTTAGCGCAGATTCTCATTAGATACTCTATAGGAAGGACGACATCAATCTCCTGATACCTCGATCAATTCAACTCATGCTTCAAATCTCACAACCTGATTGCCAGATGTTATCTTTTACCAATCCAAACATATTAGTACTATAGTTTGCCCACCGAACAATTATTAAGATCAGGTTAAGACTTAATACCTAAGCCGGCTCAAGTTCATACCCAAAATCGCACAATTCAATTGCAAGGCATGGTATGCTTACCCATACAATTCAAATCGACCCAACCAATCGGATCTACAAACCCAAGAAAATATCACAACCTCGATACTGTCTGTATCAAACTTAGATCCTAGTTTCAAAGTCTCTTCGGAAAAGCATTTATCCAAGATTCATCCATGAACAGCCACTTTGATATATCCTTTGCCCTTCCGAATACTAGGTCATCTTTGTTATTACTGCCAAGCCTAGGTCCTCCCAATTACACATAATTCAAAACACAATCGCGACATGGGTTTGGAATCCCCAAAACGACACCAGGCTACAATATCAAACCCAAGAGCCTTATCACAACAGATAACACTTAACACCTTTAATTAATACCTTGAAACCCTAATTTAAACACTGGACCTCTACACCGTCCATCCATAAATAAGGACATCCCTAAATCTTGCAATCAACCAACCACCATTGAATCGTGCTCCCAAGAGTCATACCGACACTAGGCACTCATTCATGAAGCCTCCATAAATGCATAGGACAATACCTCCTAATCCTCGAGACCCATGATCTTTCTCATGTCAATCAATCGAGGTCGACTTCACCTCCTATCTAACCTGGGTCACATGCCTTATTTTTTACAAGACATGGGATCACGTTTACTAGGCTGATCAAGCAACCCTTCTTAACAAATTAATAACCTAAGGACTTCAATTCATAGCCGATCAAACTTAAACCTCAAACTGAGATTAATTAACCTAGGCCTCGAATCAACATTGATCAATCCAAGGACCCAATTGATACCAATCAAATTCCAACACTAAGGTGTCTCGACACACCATCTTTCGCTCGACCCTACAACCAGCCACTAATATTAGTAATCCCCATCTAGGAGCCACTACTAATATTTCCTTGAGATCAAGACATTTCACATTAAATCACTCCTAACTTAGTGCTGGTCTAAATCATTAGGATTGGGGTAACCAAAACTACCCAGACTATCTTGATCATCCAATGTCTTCATTAACTTAATCGAGCAATCCTAATCTAAACTAAGCTTCCGCATACGATTCAGATCAAATATAAGGCATCTTTCTTTTTCTCTGATACCAACTGTGACAGACCGGATTATTTTTCCAATAAATAACCTCCGTCAATGGTAACACAAACTAAAGCTCATAATTAACCTATGGATTCTATAGAAATTTCGGCAGAGTTTCCTCTACAATTAGACGAAAATCAAAAATACAACCTGCTCAAATACATCCTGTACAATCACACATCTAACCAAAATAATCAATACAAAGCCTACAACACAATACACTGGACTACATATCAACCATATCATCCATGGCTCCAATCACAGTATCCCTAACTATGGAACTGAACCTATAGAGATGTCGTCTAAGAAGAAACAAAATCCAGGAACATCAACACAAACACGGAAGCATAACTAGATTATCAAAAACCTGCGAAAGCATAACAAAACCATAATAACAATAAGCCACATCCATCCATAAGTGGCTGTTTACATTCTAATATGATAAACATAATCCAATCTTCAAGCTTCGATGTCCAGCAACTCCCTTCAATGCAAGTCTCTCTCCTTGCTCTAACTAATCTGACGCCGACTAAGTGTTCTCATTTGGAAGGAAAAACAGCAGAAGTGAGTGTACAGCTCAACAAACATAATCATACTCAATACTCGTAGGCAAATAATAGAACAACTGGAATGGGGGGGATACAAGTAATCTCAATAATCATGAATCAGGAGAGAGAACAAGAAACACCTGGAATCACTAGATTCTCATGGTTATATCGATTAGGCATTATTCATTTTCATCATTATATCATCTTTGCGGACCCGGGCTAGTAGGCCGTACTAACCAACGATGCGAGAGAACGAGGAAAGGAATGTGTTCGCTACACATTCTAAAGCCAAGGCTACATTTTAGGTCTGCAGCACTCAACCATCGGTTGCATCTCCGCTATGCAACACTCAACGAACGACTACATCTCCACTATGTAGCGTTCAACCAACGACTACATTTTAGGCCTGCAGCACTCGGCAATCTCAACACGCCCCATATCCCCCGGCGACTAAGGCAATCCTCGTTCTTCCACAGTAGTTTTCTGAAGCATACCACGAACATCACCCGCTCCCACAAGTGGCAAGAATACGTGGCCATGTATTCCTCGGGTTCACACCGCGATGGACATGGTAAGCTAAAGAATACTACCCCTATGAATCATGGTCCTAGTTTTAAGGTTAGTTTCCACACTTGGAGAGGGAAATCCACATTAGCCATACACATTCACAACTCGGGAATTCCCATTCCCATAACATACATCTCCATCTGGGAGATCATTCGATCACATACATCTCCATCCGGGAGATCATTCCATCACAATGCACAATGTGGATTCCCTTCAATTTACTTGCTCGGTTCACAACTTTCTATGAGACTCAATCCCGTCATTACAATTCAATTCATGTTCACAAGAGAATTCCGAATTTCATACCTTCAATAATCACATATCATTTTAGAAGCCTCCTAGACTCGTTTCCTTACTTCCGACATATGGATACACATTTTCGGGGCTTACATTTACGTTCAAACAATTAGACGTCACTTCCATAACAATTAAACGATGGAATAACATGTATATTTCTCATTTCATTTCGAGTGAACAGTGTCAGGTTTCTTTTTGAACATCCGAATGCCGTTAACGGTTCGATACTTGTTAGATCGGGCATCCGGTTGATACATACGCATAATTGGGACACAATGATTCATCTTTTGAGCTCGATTCAATATAATACGAAGGTGGAAGCATGCAATTTTTTCCTTGGGTCTCGGGTGAACAGTGTTAGCGCCCTTTTAGAGGGCTCGGACACCGCGAACGGGTCCAGACATGCGAAATCAAACCCGCGGCCAACATATGTACATCATTGGGACGTGGGGATTCACATCATTGGGGCTCTGACATATGTACGTCAGAGAAGTTCTCTGACTTCTCTCTAGATTTCGAATTTCAAATTTGAAATTCGTTTTTGCCGTCTTCTGCCAGACGCTCCTCCCGTCTTCGGCGCCGGCGCACGTCTTCGGCCATGGCAGTCTCCTCTGCTTCTCCTTCGGTGTCTGGCTCCCTCGTTCGTCACCCGCACGCTTCCCCCATTCACCCCCAGCCTTCATCCCCACCGTACTCTGCCCCACCTGTTGAGACCTCCATCTCGCTTCAGCTTTCTCTTCCTCCTGAAACCCTTGCGACCCCAAAGCTAGCTCTTGACAAATCTGTCAACGATGCTGTTCAATCCCACTCTTGGGCCGATGTTGTCAAGATGGAT
>JAODPA010112898.1:7765-19263 GCA_025585075.1 Nepenthes mirabilis
AATAAATAAATAAATAAAATATTATAATAATTAAAATTTTTTAAAGAATATTTAAAGAATATCTTAATTATGTTGTTTAATAGATGGTGACTCCTTCTTTGGGCCAGGAGTCCGCTTTCGCCGTCTGCACCACAAATTGTCGCGAGGAGCCAGGAGGGAGAAACGAAAAGGAACCGTTCACACGCGCACCACCACAAACAGTTCCGATTAATTCTGAAACCCTATTCCATAAATTTCTACGATCTCCAAAAACAAACGATCAGCGTGCTACAACATGGCGGATAACGAGATAGTGATCAACGGCGTCGACGATGCGTCATCGGAATTCGACGATTCGACGGCTGCGCAGAGCGGTTCCGCCGCGAGGGACGATGGCTACGTGGATCAGCTGAATCACAGGATTGAAGCACTGGGTAGCGAAAACGCGGCCATGAAGGAACGATTCCATGAGATGAAAGAGGGGGAGATCGAACGGTCGGATTCGGAGAGTAAGGCTTTGGAGTCGATAACGAAGAGAGCCGCCGATCTAGAGACGGAGGTGGCTCGGCTTCAGTCTGATCTGATCACGTCGATGAACGCAGGGGAAGAAGCGAATCGCGAGATTCTGGATTTGAGGAGGGAGATTGAGGATCTCAAGAGAGAGAAAGCATCCCTGTCGGAGCGGTTGGATGTACAAATTGCCGCGTTGAGCAGATCAGAATCCATCAAGGAGAGAAATATTATTGTGTTACAGGAGAAGGAGCGTGAAATAGGTCTAGTGAAGAGGGAATTGAAGGACGTTGAACAATCAATGGCCATACTCGAAGCCAAGCTGAAGAAATCTGAGGAGAAGGAGAAGGAAATGGAGTCGAAATTGTCACAACTGATTAGGAAATCTGAAGAATCGGACAACGTGATCTCTGGGTTGATGGAGAAGGCAGCGGAGAGAGACGTAGATGGGATTGCTGAAGATCAGAACTCTGGATTCAGTGGACTGACGCTGCCTGTACCCGTTGCCGGAGCACTGACAACTGCGGCTGTCGTGGCGGCGCTGGCTATTTGCTATATTAAGTACAGCAGGACAAAGTAAGCCACGGAAATGTGGATGGTTGACTGATGAGTAAACGACTGGCTGGTAATAATTGATCTATTGCTTCCTAGCTTTACGTTAGCTTCCATGATTTTGCTCGAGTGTCTTTACGTTCCCCCCCAAAAAAGTGTTCTGAATCGGAATTTTGTACCAGCTTTTACGTGTTTGATGATATGTTCTTAATAATGGCTGCTCATATGTGAATTATGCTTGTTCAGTGCATTTTCCTATTTGATTAGTGTTCAATTAGGGAAATTATGTTTCAAAGTTTTCTTATGCTTTTTATCTTGTGTTGATCCTCGAGATGATCTTATTCATAGAGCTATGATGCTGTATTGGTCAGACATTTGAAACACTGATTGATTGATGGATTGTGTGTTGTTTTATTCTTTATTTCTGGTGGGGGTGAGTTTTAACTCGGCGGTATTGTCTACTTGTACTCCATGCCGGAAACAGGAAGCTGACCCTGCGCCGGGAGGACTAGGGGATGCGAACCCGCAAGGGAAGATCGGACGGCTGACAGTTTTCCTTTTTCAATGTTTTAAAGTAAAATATTAAAAAATCAGTATTTTAAGAAATATATATCTCGGCCGTTCGAAAACCGACGACTGATATTGAAACTAACAAAAAGCTTCTGGATCCTTCTTCTCAAAGGCGCAGCTTCCTCGTCCGTTACTCTCTCCCTTAACTCCACTCTCTCCCTCCAGTCCGTTCGTCTTCCATCGCCTGCTATGTCGTCTCCAGGTCTGTCAAATCTTCTTTTTTGGTTCCAATATTTTGTGTGGTAAAAGGTATGCAATGTAGGAAGTAACCGTTGCCGGCTTGAATGAGTCGATAAAGAAAAATAAATGACAAAAGCAACGAAATACGACAGACAGGAAAACAATTACAAATAAAATAAAATATAAGATTTTACATAAAAATTATCAATAGACCCAATGAGTAATAGAAAACTTCTGAGTAAGAGCAAGAAAACATTCTTTTCTCTCTCTTTTCTTTACTTTCTCTCATTAGCGATGCTCGCTGGTCCCTTTGATTTTACAAAGTGATTGGCTGAAATTTATCTCAGGTGCGCTCTCTTTTTATAATTTCTAAAGGGAGTTTTAGTGTGCTTTTTATAAACCTTAAAGATACTCAACAGTCAGTCATCCTTCAAACAGTCCAGTCTTCTTTCTGATATCAACACTCTATCACCTCTTGGAATAGAAAGTCTGGTCGGTTGCCTTCATCTCACCAATCCAGCTAATCGGCCTTTATCTCGCCAGTCCAGCCGGTCAGCCTTTATCATTTGCTCCGTCATGGTTGTCCTTCGATTCAATAGTCCGGCTAGACGCTCTTTGGCCTTGGTTTCCATCAGTCACTTCGCTGCGCGCAAACATCACAATACTCCATCTCAGTATTGTATCTATGTAAGTATTCGGTCACACCTCCGATTGGTTTGTTAACTCGATATGGGCTTACACGAGAGTGATCTATATCCTAACACGTAAAAGTCCGTATGGTCTCCATTTTTCTACTATTTTATTTTCGACTTCAATTTTGAAATCTAAGATTTTGTTCGCGGCTTGTTAGAACATCAAACCTATAAATCAATTTTATGGGTCAACTTTGATATTTATTTTGTGGTCATATTTCTTATGATTTTGGTTATGTGGTACGACAATGAACGAACACCAACCCAATTATTTGTTGGTCTTAAATAGATATTCTAAGGGCTTCCATTAGCGTTGTTGAGTTTCATTTTCAATTTTATAGACCAAGAACACGAACCCAAAACTCCTCTCCCATTTTCAACTGGTTACCCAGCGTCTTTTTTTGCTCAAATAGATAGTGTTGTTTTTGTTTTAAGATTTGTTCATTTTGTTACAATTTGTAGAATTATAATTTTGTTTTGTCAGTGTATCTATAATATTTGTTGAGTGTCAATCTATACTTGCTCAAAACACCTCTCCATTTTTCAATTTCTTCTTTATTGGTTTGTTTTGATTTATCACAATATACCTATCCTAATGAATTATTTGCTCCTGTTGTGGGTTGATTTATCATGGTATTCCCACACTCGCTACTTCTAAATCCACCATTTCGTTTCGGCTCCTGTTGTGTATCTAGGCATTAAGTGATATCCATGGCTCCCATTTTCTAAGCATTCTGTATCAAAGTATTTTATAGACCAAGAACACAAACCCAAAAACCCTATCCTGTTTTCGATCTGTTGTCGTATGTGTCTATTTTTGCTCAAATAGATAGTGTTGCTGCTTTTGCTTTATGATTTGTTAAGTTTGTTACCACTCGTGGAGTTATGATTTTGTTTTGTTGATGCATCTATAGTATTTGTTGGGTGTCGATCTATGTTTGCTCAAAACACCTCTTCCGTTTTCAATTTCTTCGTTATTGGTTTGCTTTTATTTATCACAATATACCTATGCTAATGAACCAATTGCTCCTATTGTGGGTTGATTTATCATGGTATGCCCACTCTCATTGCTTCGAAATCCACCATTTTATTTCGGCTCCTGTTGTTGTGTCTAAGCATTAAGTGATGTCCATTGCTCCTGTTTTCCAACATTATGCAGAATTTAAGCATGTATAAATTACACGTTCTGTGGGTAGGATATTTAACACTATGAATGTATGATGAACACACAGTACATAGTTTTTTTTTTTTTTATCTAAGCATCATGTGATGTACATTGCTCCTGTATTCTAATATTATGCAGAATCTAAGTATGGATAATTATATGCCTCTGTAGGCATGATATATAATAATATGGATGAGGCATGGGAATTTTGAAAGTAATATGGTGAGAAAATCGGCTCTGTGGGTGAAGAAATATAATATTAGAAAATTTAAAATTGACGCTGTTGAGGGATATTTGGCTGCATAAAAGATGAAAAACAAAAAGAAGACAAATGGTTATGAGAAGATACAAAACACAGGTAGAAAACTAGATGTGGTTGTGAAGCAAAGATAGTTGTTAGGGCAATAAATAAGTTTGTTATTAAACAATTCGTAGGAGAGTATAACAATGAATTATAATCCCCTAAAACACGATACATGTTGAGATCATACTTTTGGTAGAGAAGACAACGAAATATGCAGTTTGGCGAAGCAATGACTATATTATCTTACTTTTAGAAAACAAAATTTATGATTTTGTCTTTTTTATGATATGCAATTGAATTTTGCAAGCTGTGTTATTAATATGTTTTGGTCAATATGGACATGATAGTAAATTATCAAATAGTTTGAGATATAGTGACATCTAATACAGCTTGTGGTACAAATAACGGCTTGAGACTATTTGGTGTCTTTTTTGGATTTAACCACCATCGAAAATGATGGTGTTTGGGACAGCCTTATTGCATGATGAGATGGCCAAGTCATTTGTTTGGCTGCTTGATACGTTTCTTAGATGCCACGGTGGTTAGGCAGGCATCACGTAATTTGTAAATAAAGATATTGCCATGGCCGAAGCTATTGTGTTGGTTATACCATGTACATATGACATTTTATGTAAAATGCTGCAAAATATTTTCGAGATTGTTCAAACTTACTTTCTAAGTTCACATGTTTTATGTTAGATAGCTTTTGACAAATATTTGATTTTGAAAATGGATGGGCTTCAATGGTGTCAGATGAAGGAGACATTCATACACGATTGTGGTTGGATAAAATATATAAACTTCAATGTAAATGGACAACACGTTATATGAGAAACAGGTTCCCACTAGATAATAAAAGCATAACCTATCGGAAAACTTTAACGATGACTTGAAGGCTCATCTCAAATGCGATGTGAACATATTAGATTTTTTTCAGTTGGTTCGATCATATTTTGGAGAATAAGCAATATAGAGAATTGATTGCGGAATATGAACGTAGACAAACACTTCCAAATTTGATTTTGTCTCACTCATAACTATACAGTTAGTCACAATTTACATCCCAACTATCTTCAAGTTGGTTTTAAAACAATTGGTGGATAAGGAAGGCAAGTGACTTGTATCGAACCAAGATCTTAAATATGTACCTGCATCCCATTCAAACGAGTTGAATAGACCACTCCACGTGTGGGTGCAGGCTCGCATCTTCCTAGTCCCTCCATGCAAATCATGAATCATGTAGCAATCGCATGTTGAAGAACTAATCCCATTTTTCTGATGTGGTCTTTAAGTTATCAATAGATTGTTTAAATAAATATGGTTGCTGGAGTAGATGTAAGTATTTAAATATAAATCGTTTGAACAAATGTCTCTTTAAAATATTAAAAACATAAATGTCAATAGTAGCAATAAAGCAATATCAACTGATCAAAATATATATGCCCTTTCATCACACCCTTTACAAAAGCCATATGATTTTCGTAGAGAATGAAAACACAGAAAAAGATGTGAAAAAGATATATTCATAAATATCAAATTATCTTAGAAATTATTTATTACAAATAATAATTAATAAGGGTTAATTTCGTTAATATAAATTGCAATCAAATAAAATTTTATTATATTTTTAAAATAATTTGCACAAATCCATTTGTACTTATAATGACAATAATGATCCAGGAAAAATGGCATTGTAACATGTATCGAAGCTTTATATTTAAACATTCTTTTTAAATTATCAGATTATTCTCAAATGCCCTGATTTTTTTAACAATAACTTGGCATATAAACATGAAAATTCATCAGAAAAGAACAAGATTACTGATATTTAGCAGTCATATGGGTGACTAAGTGCACGAAGCTTCTCATTTTGCAGGTTTTGAGGAAGATGAGATATTTGCAACCTTACCTCATATATGGTTTACACATTACCTATTTCTATTATTTGAAACGCATAATCTTTGGTTCAGAAAGGAGCAACTTTACCGTTTCGTTAAAACTTACTCTTATGTATATTAATAAAGAGAAACCTGATACACAAAGTTCCTATTGTGTGTGGGATCCAGGAAAGAGAAAGATCACTTTATAATACAGCGGAAAATTTCTAGAACTCAAACCCTTTAACCTCCAGTCATAGATAACTTTACCAGTATATCAACACTTTCATTTCTCGTAATTACACTGGTAGTTACCTATAAGATTGTCTCAAATTTTCCTGTTTTTCAATGGTGCTGTAATTCCTTTACAGCATTATCTTTTCAAGATTAATTTTTGATAGTTGTATGCCTTCAAGCGTAACATCTTATTTATCAATTTCATTCTTACATGGACCAACTATCATAGATGAATGAAAGACACCATATTATTTAACAATTTGCAAAAGCTATTTTCAATTAAAATGAAATATTAACTTGTCGAGCAAGGACTTGAAAAGAAAAGAACACACCAAAAAGAACTATGGGCATGATAATATTTCCACTATACAATCCAAAACAAATTGACAACCAAGTGTGGATTTTCCAATAGTAATCGATATACTATTAGCAATTCCATGAGCAGCATCATTAGTTTGCTGCCTAATTAAGGACTCGAGAAGCTTAAACATTGAACAATGCACCAATTGATGTATTCTTTATAATATATTAAGTTATTCAAACTTGACTAATAACAATCCAATTATGAACTCAAGCTTGCGGCATTTATGTTTGACTTGAAAAGTTAATTTACAAGAGCTTTTAGGATAAACTAATATCTGCTCCCGATGGTTTTTGATATATTAATCCTAAAACGGCAATTCCAAAAACCTCAAATCTTGATGGTTCTGATTGACTAATCCTAAAACCCCAAATTCTGGAAACCACAAAAGATTAAAGATCAGACACGAAAATCAGTTTGGAAGAATAGGCATTTTCTGCTGCATTCTCAATTTTTATTTGACAAAGAATTCTGCAAACTAGCATCAATATCAACTACATTCTATACCCTAGAAAGACAAACCCGTCAGCCACGATGATATCCCCAGGGCCCATTGATGAAGATCAAGCACATTTTTCCCGTGAAGCCTACAAAATTCAATCTTGATACCAAAAAAAAAATGCAGCTAAAAAACCCACCAGTAAATGAAGCACGAATAGGTATGCATATAGTCTCTTTCTGGAAGGTATTGGTGACAAGTTACCTCCATTTCTGTTAGAGAATCTGAATGCTGACTTCTGAGAATTTCCACAAGGGGAAAACATTGAGATTGGCATTGATTTTGGATGTGATATAGCTATAGATAGAGCTTTAGGATCAAAAAAATATGTATGACTTCAATGTCGAACGCCCCTTCTTTTCAGCCATCTTGCAGTAGAGGAACAAATCCTACTAGCCTGCATTTTTCTTGTTTCTGAAGTTCTCCTTTAGCAGTGTAAATTTCCTCTTGCATTGGTTCACAGTTTTTCCGGGTACAGCAGCTGCAACACGCTCCCAGCGCTGAGGCGTTTCCTTTGGAAAGGTTTTTAGAGCCTGAACAAGGGCTCTCTCTTGAACATCAGACCATGCATCTTGGTTTGAAGCAGAAAGCACGGCATCAGCCATAGTTGCATCAGTAGGCGGCCGGTAGTTGTTCAGGCCACCAGTTGAAATGGCCTTCGAATTGTCTGCCTTAGCAGCACCGCTTTCAGGCGCATCTCCACTTGAAATGCCTACAGTTTCCTCTCTGGTTGAAAGTGGGGAAGCAATGGAGACTGTCGGTTTCCTTTTCTCAAGGAATGAGTCAAATCCCTTGGAAGAGTCGGGCTTCTGTAGCAGCACTGTTTTAATTGCCTTCAAAATCTCCTCAACCGATCTTTCGGTACCAATATATTCAGATATGACCTCCCACCTTCGTGATGTACCTTTAGGAAATTTCTGCATTCCTTTTCTAAGGAGCTCCATTTCTTCTTTTCCCCAAGGTTTTTCTCTCTTTTCATTGCTAACACCTAGCAGGATATTCCCGTTAGTATCCAGAGAACCATTATGCTGAGGGATCTTCTCCTGAGATGTCTTCTCAGCCTCGGAGTCACGATAACATCCAAGAGCATTTTTGAGAAGCTTTTCTTGTTCTTCTCTTTGTTCGCCATCAATCTTGTCACACAGCTCTCTGAGCTGCTCGATATCAAGTGACATACAAAGACTTTCAATATCATCTTCAGATAAACCAAACAGATGCTGTGACAGAACTGGTGCAGTGAGGGTTCGAAGACGGTTCCGCTCCTTCCGCAAGAGCTTCTTTTCTCTCTCTTTGGCCTTCTTCTGATGCAGTGCAACTTCGGCAACCCTTTTTTCTTCTTCCTCTTTCTGGCGCCTCTCTTCCTCAGCAGCTCTGGCAGCCTCTTCCTCCTGCAACTTCTTTGCCATATATTTGGCCTCCTTTTTCCTTTGCTTCTCTGCCCTCTCGTCTTCTTTTCTCTTAAGAATTCTGGGATCTCTTTTATATGCATTATCGACAAGAACACGCACACGTGCATACTCTTCCTTCCTAGCTTTCTCCGTGAGCTTTGCATTTTGTCTTTCCATCCATCTCCTGTGGTCACGGGATTCAGCTTGCTCTAGATCGAATTCATCCGCATGAGGGAACTCTCTCCAGCTTTTGAAGCTATACCAAAAATCATAAAATATATCAACGTCCACCAATGGAGTATTTTCATCTCCCAGAAATGGCACAGGTTGGTTAACAGACCATCGGCCATTTCTCATAAAAGCGGGGCCAAAAACTTTGAAGAAATCTTGTGGGGCACAATCAGTGGGAATTTCATCGTCAAATTCATCTGTCGAGTCATAAATTCTTCGCTTCAAAGGGTCAGTTAACACCTCATAAGATTCTTGGATTGCCTTAAAATGGCTTTCAATTTCATCTTTCTTTGCTTGTTTTGCTGCTTCAGTTTCTTCAGCAAGAAGAATTGCAGCTTGTTTGTCTGGGTGATACTTCAAAGCAGTCTCACGATAACTCTTCCGTATCTGTTCCTCAGTAGCAAGATACCTTAAATGTCCCAAACCCAGCAAGGCATAATGATCTTGTTGCTTGTCTCCGGCCCCAGATTTCTTCTTGCTTTTACTGCTATACGAATCAAATGATGGCTTATAAGTCTGATCTTTATCATTGGGCAGTTTTGGATCATCACTATCAGAAGAATCTACTTCCTCACAGTAACCAGAGAGTCTCCGAGCAGCATAGTGAAATGCATGCCCAGCAGGTTCAAATTTTGGGGCCTTGATAGGGTGGGAATTCGATGAAACAAATAACGGAATTCCATCTTCAAGCTCTGGTATGTAAGAAATAAGCCTGACTCCCATCATAGGAGCCATTGTTTCAGGATGGTAACAGACCCACAAGTCCAGGAAACTTAAATGCAAAAAAAACCACAATATCAATGTAAAACGGAGTCCTCTCAAAATATGCAGCAACAGCTTCCCCAATTAGGCATGTACACAGACAATCATAGATGACCAGAAACTGCAAATGACAATGTGTTGATCAGTAAACTCGTCTCAGGAGTAATCACTATAAAATGGAATCACAGGCCAGTCATCCAATGAACATGACAGAATTCATAAGGCCAGCTATAGTGCCAGCAGTGCTGATACTCACACGACCATAATAAAGTTATTAATAAAGTTTCTATGGGCACAATATGGTCCCAGAGTCACGTGATAGAACTCGTAAGAACATCTCAGAATTCTTAAAACTGTATTTTGAGGGCAAGGATTCTTTTTTCTCTTCACTCCCTTGGGTAAGGGCTCAGGCTGAAGGGAGGGGGTTGGATAGAGGAGCAATTCAATAGATTGCACCAAGCATTACTACATTAAGAACAGGTATTAGGTGAAACAAACTAAATTAAAACATTATTAAAATTGAATAGTAAGGCAAAATTCACATAACATGAACTCAAACGGAAGCATGTTGTCATTGGAGGAACTTCTAACTAAAGCATCTGATGAAATTTGTCCCACGACCAATTTCAAAGAGTTGCACAGCCAGATTGGATGATAGTTTAGGTTCCAAGACAAAATAAAAAATATTCTATCAAATAAAGACACCTTCACACATTTTCTTTCATAAGTGTAGCCATCCAAATCTGCCAAAAATTAGATGCCTGTGCTCTATTCAAATTGGGAACAAAGGGTTCAGGAAATGAAGAAACAGTAAAACTTTTACTTTAGTATAATTCACTATGATTAACGAACTAACTTCATTTCAGACAGGCTAAGCAGCAAGCCCTTTGTGAACCTTTTTGAAAGCCTCAGCTGGATGATATACCTCTTCTACCTTTCATACGGAAGATATACTTTGCATTCTTTGCAATTCAGCAAAAAAGATTTTAATGAATAACCCTGACCCAAATGGCTTTGGAAAATAGATTAATCACCATCATTGGGAGGTGCTGAAGGATAAACTTTTGATAAAGTATCAGGACTTGTCCAACTCCAAAGTCAGTGGCATCTACATCCTGGAGTTCCTGACTGACACATAATTTAGAGAGGAATTGACTAGCTAACAAACATGACAATCTCAATTCAACGGTTAGTTTGTACTACATTTCATATCAAATCTTTAGCATTATAAGAACCAAAAACTTGAATATTGGTATAGCGCATATTCAAGTCTTTTTTCTATTGATCTTGTGATTTGTGAGTTACTCTACATTGTGGCTCTTCCAATCATTATGCCCTTAGCACACTCAAGAGATGATTCCATTAAGAAGCTAGAAAGATCCTTCCATTCTCTCTCCTTTACGAATTATTGCGTCTTATTCAGACATGCAAACTCCTTATTTAAGGCCTGTTACACTAACAAATATAGAGGACAAAAAATAGGCAAGACGGCCCAAGCAAAATCCCTGTTTGAGGCAAAATTTCGAAATCCCCGTATCCTTGGGGACGTCAAATATTACTTGCAAGTACTAGGAATTGAACACAAATTACACATTCAGAACTAATTTCAAATTGGCAAAATACTGTTACAGGAGGTAACTAAGAGACAAAAGAGAACTACAGAAACCTCATGTAATTCAGATTCTGATCATCCGAGCTTTGATATATGAACAAAAGACAACACAAATGAAATGTGCCAATCCATTCATTTCCATGGAAGCTTGTTGTAGGAATTTGTGGAACTAAAGCAGCTTACCTCACGCACTGTTTTTTCACAATCAGTCGAGCTCTTTGTAGATTCAATCCCAGCGATTCACCCAGTAAAAGGCGGCAAGAGAGAGAGGGGGGGGGAGGCGGGCGAAAAGACGGAGAGAGAGTCAATGGTACACGAGAGTTCCTAGGGTTTTGTGTACAGCAGCTGGAAGCGTAATTTATGAACGTAGAGGGGAGAATGAGCCTTTTGAAATGTTTTAATTTTTAGGTAATTTTTGCCAAATTGGACGGTGCAGATTCGTAGATCGCATATCTGGTGGCTGATATATCTCCTCAGAGTTTGTAGATTACCTGAAAAAATAAGTAATTTCCTGGATTATTTTTTTCCTTAAAAAATGGCAATAAGCATTTTAGGAGGAATATTATGTTTTTAAAAACA
>JAODPA010112909.1:814-19264 GCA_025585075.1 Nepenthes mirabilis
ATATTTAATTTAATGATACTTGATCCAAATTTTTCGTTTCTCGTTTCTGGGTCTGCCCTAATCACCCCCGGGTTTGCCCTAAAGCGGCGCGGCGAGGACAACATCGCAGCGGCGCAATGGAGTCTCTCTGCTTCACTCCGTCGTCAAATTTCTCCCTTCCCCGCCTTGTTCCGACCGCTGCCATCTTCTCCGACAATAGAATCATAAGATGTTCCCTAACCCGAGTCGCGCTGTCAAAGTCGACGGTGGAAACAGCGGCCGTTGTTTCCAACGAATCGCAGCCATTATTGCAGCATCCTCAGATCTCTCCTTGTCCGAAACCTGTTCTCAAGCGCGTATCTGCTAAGTCTCTCGAGTACCAGAGCGGGTGCCTCGGTGCAGTTCCCGACCGTTCGAATACCGGTGACGAAGACGGCAGAATGACGGCGATGGAGTACTTGACGAACATTCTGGCATCCAAGGTATACGATGTCTCTGTAGAAACTCCGTTGCAATATGCGAAGAGGATCTCCGAGAGATTTGGGGTCAGTTTCTGGCTAAAGAGAGAGGATTTACAACCTGTAAGTTGTCAAAGTAGATAATAAAAATACTACTTTTTCTCCAACTTGTATGCTATATAAGGTTTCATCCAGATAGGGTGATTGCTTTCTGGGAACTTTGGATTGTGTGCCTATGGAACAAAGGGACAGAGGTTACGGGCCACGAGGTGCTCTCCTTGAAGTATCTTCTGCGACGCCTAAGCCAAGATTTTCTCAATGAAACATGATAACAGTAAAATGATAATGTGGACCCTGGACGACATGGAAGATTGTGGTAGGTGTACTCTATAGCAAATGCGAGATCATTTTGTGAAGGTTAGATTTTAGAGATAATCAATAGTGGAGGTTACTTAGGACTGCACATGCCAGAGAGGTCATCCCTGCCTAGCCCCCTGCTGGTATTTATAGTAACTGAGGGGGCAGTCGTTAGGGACTCTGTCATGTGTAATAGGAGAGTTATGATGGCTTGGCCATTCGGGTAGGCACTTGAAAGCCTGGTGGATAATGATTATGAGTAGCTGCTCGGAATGTGTTTATAGCTCTTGTCATACGAGGTATGTTCTTGCTGATTGTATATGCTGTCTTGTCTCCAGAAGTGCTCAAATGATACTTTTTTGTGATTGATGGGTAAGTCTTTGTCATGGTTAGATGTAGCATAGGTTTTTTCTGAGTGGTTGTGCTTGAGTTGTCTCAGTTGACATTCTTGGAAACGCATTTGGTGGGAGTACCCGACGAGTTCTTCCATTTGTGTATTATAGCAGCTTCCAAGATTTTACTCATGACTGATCAGTTCAGTCTGTTCTATCAGGAACTATTCTTTTAGTAAGTTTTGGTTGAATCATACAGACGTGGATCTTACTCAGCATTGTCTTGACTCCCCTTTCATAACAAATTTTGGTATTTCACCTAAAAAAACTGAAGAGAAGTAAAATTATGACATTCCGTTTATTTTGTAAATGACGGAAGAAAAACCATGAAAATGTAAGGCTTTGTTTACTAATCCTATTACGTTTGTCCAATGTTTTGATAGTTTTTACTTAGTCATATATATATATTTTTTTTGAAAGGACAACAATAGAAATTCACTTGGATAAAAAAATTGAATGTTCTATTTTTTATTTTTAGTTTTCCTACACATTAGGCGGAATCCAAATTTAGTGCATTGAAAAAATGGATTTAACTGTGATAGCTTTGTTGGTTGTTAAACGGGCATTAATGTTTTTGTATCAGTGTTTCCGTTCAAGTGTATGTTTATTCAAAATTTCTGTCTGGTTATGCCCTTTAAATTATTGATTTCTTTTAGCTGTCAACAAAATGATGCTTTCAGCAGTCAAACATAGTTCCGAACTTGCACTAGAAGTGGAGCAAAGAAGTCTTGACATCAAGAGGCACATCTGTTCATCCTGTGAGAATCCATGAAGGAGACCTTTGTGAGAAGGCTTCATTGGGCATAAGTCACATGAAGCCTTTTTGATACAGCCATGCAGATGTGGGTGTTCCAAAGCTGGGACCCTGGCCCCCACCTCCATGTGCGGCTGAGCTATAACCTCTCCTCAGGCAGCCAAGTTGATATGGCTGCCACCTCATTAAAGCAAACATTTTCTAATGGAACAAGAAAAAATGGAACAGCAGGTTAATACTTCCCAAGAAGAAAAATGTGGTGCTCAAACATGCTTCCTATTTAATGAAGAAAAGCCCAGGGCCATTTTCCTTTACCTTGGATTATAGTTCCAAGGCTTTGAAGGTGGGCATGAACAAGCTCCTCTCAGCATCCTTTATTATAAATTGATGCTTTCAGTTTTAGTTTAGGTATAGTTGAAGAAGAACATTAATCCTTATTCTGTTATTAGGAAAAAGAGTTTTATCTTTCTCTATCCTCTAGTTGGTAAGCAAGTCCCAATCTCTTAGGTTGAGTGAATTTTTACATAGATCATTGGAAGCATCCCCTATTATAAATTGATGCTTCTAGTTTCAGTTTAGGTATAGTTGAAGAAGAGCATTAATCCTCATGTTGTTGTTAGGAAAAAGAGTTTTATCTTTTTCGATCCTCTAATTGGTAAGCAAGTCCCAATTTCTTAGGTTGAGTGAATTCTTAAATAGATCGTTGAAGTTTGAGTAAGTTCTTTTCCATTTTATAATCTCCCTTACGGAAGACTATCCCTATACTATGTCAGTATACCATCTCCGTCCTCTTATCCCCTTTTTATTTTATTTTATATTTGCCCATTATATTGGCAAATTATCCTCATGTAATCCTCTGCCAACTTTTGATATAAGTTCCAGTTTTCTCCACTGTACTTGATCCTTGCAAACTTCTTCCTGCATCACTTTTGACTTCTTTAGATAGAAAGGAATATGGGCCTTTGATCAGGCGAATCTCCTTTCATGCTTTTGAAGAGAAATTGAAAGTCCTTTTATTTTTTTTGGTAACTGGATTGTTTATGGTGACAATTTCTTATATATTGTAATCTTGATTTGAAGACAAAGGTGCTAGATAATTTTGTTCTTTGATTGCCTTTGAATCCTTTCTGTATTGATTAATTTCCTTTTATGACCTAAGGAATGAATGGTAAAGTTGTGGAACTGGCCTACTGCTTGAACAAGGTTTTAACTATTGGTTTTGCAGGTCTTTTCATTCAAGATTCGAGGGGCTTATAATATGATGGCAAAACTTCCAAAGGAGCAGTTGGAAAGAGGGGTTATCTGCTCATCAGCTGGAAATCATGCTCAGGGGGTTGCATTTGCTGCGCAAAGATTGGGTTGTAGTGCTGTGGTGGCTATGCCAATTACTACTCCTGAAATCAAGGTTTACTTTCAAATGCTTCACTTTAATTTGTTATGATAGTATTACTAATTTGCTAAGAAACACGGATATTCTTCTAGAGCTAAAGTGTCGGTGTCTAACACATATTAGACACCGACACTCCCCCAACACGGATCGACTCATGTCGGACATGCTTTAACATGGGTCCAATTTTTTTTTAAACTTTGACACGTTAGGACACATTGAGGACACATTTTGAAATATATTTTCAAAATGTTTGCTTGTAGGTTAAATTTTTTGGCAATTACCAAGTATAAAATGATAAATTTAAAATGTAGGTGTTGATTAATATATAAAATTTGCTATATTAAAGTTTGTCTTAGTTTGTCAAGTTATGTTAATATTATTGTTCTAGTATAATAGCTTGTTAAAAATATTATACCATAATTCATTTATGTTGGTACAATTACGTACTTTCATATCAAATTTCTTTGGTAAAGAAACAATATATATGTATACTTCTTGTTGTTTTAGTTTAAAATAGTCTTATTTATCAATTAGAAAAATATTGAATTATGATTTTACTTAATGTGTCCCTATTGTGTTGTGTCCTCATCTCTAAAAAAATAGCATGTCAACGTTTTGATATCTGTGTTAGTACCATGCTTCTTAGCTTATTTGTTTTGAGATGAATGACTGTTGGTATCTTGACCAGTGGAGGTCAGTTGAGAGGCTCGGTGCGACAGTTGTTCTTGTTGGAGACTCTTATGACGAGGCTCAAGAATATGCTATAACCAGGGCTGGACAAGAGGGCCTGACTTTTATACCTCCCTTTGATCATCCAGATGTCATCATCGGTCAGGGGACTGTGGGGATGGAGATAGTTCGCCAAATGAAGGGTCCATTTCATGCAGTCTTTGTACCTGTGGGTGGTGGAGGACTGATTGCTGGGATAGCTGCTTACATAAAGAGAGTTTCACCTGAGGTTTGTTTGTAGCTTTTTTTTTTAAAAAAAAAATTGCTTATTCAATAGTTTTAGGATTTGGTACACATTAATTGCTTGCTGAAAAAGCACGTGTTATACCTACGAGTTTACCACGCAGGTGATTGATGTCTCATCCTCTGTTGAGGCGGAAGGTTATTGGCCTAGTAACCTGTGTTCTATATTCTGTATCTTCTCTAATATTAGCAATTGTTACCATGGATGAAAATATCAATATCTATATTAATATCATTTGTAGTTATATCAATATTAGATATTAATGTGTCCGGTATCATGGGCCGACCTAGAATCCGAATTGTAGCGGATCAACGATACGATGGAGCTTCCTTCTGGCCTGGAAGTGTGTCCTAGCAATGCCCGCTCTAAGGCCCCAACCCATTAGTTGGGCAATGCCTACCAATACCGCCCTGGGCAGCTCAATAAATATTTCCAGAGTATTCTGCCCGAGATTGCGCACCACCCAGGATAGCAGCCACGATTCAGCAAATCTTCCCAAAAAGGCAAACGCCATGTGGTGATCTCTATGATCGCTCCAACAAAAGAAGGAATATTACGCAGCTAGCCTTGGCGCTCAAGTAAGGCTAAACCGACTCTAACATTATAAATACTCCTTGGCGCACTCAACGGAGCTTAGTCTTTCTCCTAAAGTTACTCCTTAGACAAGTGCATTCAAGCATTCAATCTCTTATTAATGCATCTACCTATCATTGACTTACTCCTATCTTTCGATCTATTTGAGAAAGATTTCTGATTTGAACGTCGGAAGATATAATGGGAGCAAGTTCCTGCTATTTTCTAATATCTTGTTTATTAGTTGTGATATGTAAGATTCAGATTTGAAGTGACGGAGACCAAACCTACTTTAGTTTGATTGTCCAGGGAAGATTAAGTGGCTCAATAATTTGTACAATAATCTGAATCCATGGCCACATCATTAGCGCCGTATGTGGGAACGACTAAAAAGTCTGACTACCACATAACAACAAACAAGCACAGTCAATATACATGCTCCAGTCAACACATCGGCTAGAGACATTGCCTTCCATGGTGACAACCCCCTAGGTAGCCAAGCAACGTGCGACTTGCCTTAAATGAGCATGCGCTCACTGCCCAACATCATGCTTAAAATTGAATGGATGACAGTTGGGGGCTCCTTCCTCTCATGCACAAGTGTTAGCACCCAAAAGAAGAAGCCGGGGGAAGAGACTCCCCGCCAAAGGAAAAACTCATCCGCCTGTTGACCTCGATATCCGGAGGATCCAAGAGATAGGTCCCACTCCCGGAAGAAAGTTTGACCTGGTCCCGAAGCGCAGGGTGAAAGGTTAGAACGGTGATGCCTTCGTTATTCTTGAGACAATTGGCAACCTTCCGTTGATAAAGAAACCTTCTGCAATACTGACAGGCACTCCATCATTCTCTCGATAGGGCAAGAGGTGCAAGCCGGAGAGAGCTCCTAGAGTGTTCGATCCTCTGCTTGCGAGCGGCCTCACTAAAGTGAGAGGCCTAACTTGGGGGCTTGGTAAGGCTGATCCCACGGCAATGCCTCTCATCGTCCTCTGCAGAACGACAGATCGTAATAAAAGCTATCGTGATTTTCATGATGGGGGGCTCGATAAGCTCGACCCACTACCCATGGCGACGACCCTTCCTCGGGTAGCTATGCTGGCGGATGACTGAATCCAATCGTGCACTGTTGGGTTGAGCACCCTCTTCCAGACAGCATGCGTCCATTCGAAGATGCCACGCTACGGGCTCCACCCTCCAACTCCCAGACAATCAGAGTGAATCAGTATCCGCAGGGGATCTAGTGGCCTGACGATCTCGTGATCCAGGTGCCCATGCGGGATAGGGCCTGGCCTAGCCACAGCGAGAGGGCCGACCATGTCAGGTTATGTGGAATGAAAGCCCAGAGCGGCATAATCCATAACTCTCCCACGGTGATAGAAGGCCCCTTGCTCGTTGAAGTTCCATGCAATGCCAGCAGGCACTTCGCCAACCTAGCTAGGTCATTGTTCGTGACAGGGATTCAGTCATCTCTATCTCCTCGCAACATCCAGGAACTGAACCAGAAGCCCCATGACCGAAGTTTCAATCCGGTGCTCTTTCTGGATCACTTCAACATTTTGCCAGGCTCCTAGGGCCTCATAAGTTCCTAGCGCAGTGTCAGAATTAGGTTGGGACGCCCTCAAGAGCCGTAGAGTCAGCCCCTCGCATGCGGCATTTCATGCTAGAAAATGCTGCCAGTGTGCCAAGTGAGGCAGACAACAAGTTAGAATGCCCTCCATGATGGCAGAGCCCCCAACCCCCTTGCCTGTGGCGTTTCATGTTTGAAGATCCTTGCTTCATGTTGACTGAAGTCCACTCTCGGTACTTGCAGGTCACATGTCGAAATGAAATTCCAGCATACGAATCATGCAACCAGTTCAGCGTTGCAGACCCAGTCCTTCGAAGTGTAAAGGCCGCACGTGCGAGACCGTCAGACAGAGCGATCAGTCTTCCTCCTATTAGGGACTGTTCCTAGCCTCGATGACCCTCCGACGCGGGGCGTACATGCTACACACCTTGATCAAAAGGCTGGTTCCGCTAGCCCTGGGTGCCCTCCACCCCAGAAGGTGCAATTGATGATTTCCCGCCAAGCGTTGATAAGTCAAATGCATCTATGTGGAGTGCTTAGACATCATTCATTACTTGTTCTGCATGCCAATCATATGAAATCTTGTGTGTTTGCATTAATTTAACGACTTAGGTTGCCTCTAAGTTGGGTGAACTTCTTCACCCGTGCCTCATTTGGCTGTGACCCGGGCTGGCCTAGCACGGTTGAATCTTGAACCTCAGTTTCAACAACTGAGTGGCCTAGACAAGGTCAAACATTGCGGCCGGGGGCCTTGTGGACCAAGAGTCGGACCTTCCTATCAAACGGCCGCTAAAACCTTTGGAAGCTTTTCAGCATGTGTGTGATATCTCCCTTCCACAGGGATGAGTACCATCAATCAACAATGGTCGGCAATTTAGGACTTGATGTTCGAAAATTACAACATTCTCTAACAGGACTGAGTTCCGATGGTTACATGAAAGCGACGACCTAGACTTTGCTAGGCTCGGCGATTGCGGCTAGGAAACCCAGTCGGCCCTTGTGGGACTCACCCATACCCATGCCACGACATCTTTTAACAGGAAAGGGCACAAACGGACGAGCACGTTTGGTCAAACTCAGCAACAATAACTGCACAGCTTAGCGGGCAATTATACTTTCTTAGTGCCACGACCTCCTCCCAGAAGCGAGCACAAATGGACAAGCACGTTCAGTTAAGTTCGGTAACGATGATGGCAGCGCCTAGTCGGCAAAAAATTTCTCAATATCACAACCTTCTCCTAGGAGTGAACACAAACAGACAAGCACGTCTAGTTAGGCCCGACAACGATAGCAATAGCACGTATTCACCAAAGAATTTCTCATTGCCACGACCTCCTCATCAGGGTGAGCACAATCAGACAGATACATCTGACCAATGACATCAATGACAAATTGAAGCAATCAAGCTAATTTATTAAAGATCCAAAATGTATAGTTAGGACATCTATATGCCCACCAAAGTATAAGAAGATGCCTATGCCAACTGCTAAGACGACTATCCTAGGGTCGGGGCCCGCAGTGTGCGTGGTGCAGGCCCCCTCCCGTCTTTGGGTAGTCTACCATGTTGAAGCTCTCCTTCAAGCCTCGCATTTTCATTTCGAAGAACCGCAAGTTGCTATCGTGTCTCTCGGAGCTCGTCCTTAAGCAAAGCAATCTGATCCAGAGCCCGAGTATTGGCCTATGAGAGCTCTTGGGATCTTATCTCTTACTCAGACTGCGCCCAGTCAAGATAGGTAGCCCGCTCTTTACTCCGCAAAGCCTCGACGATAGCAACATTCATTTGATACTCCGCATCCTCCATCGTAGAAGGATCTATGTGTGCCCAGGATAGCCACAAGGTCTCGGTATCCCTCCAATGCAACGCCCTTTACACCACTCGAAGTGCCTCTTTAACTTGCCAAGCAGTAAGATATGGTCAGTTGGGAATAGCGGCAAAAAGCACAGTAGCCGAGCAAAGAAACCGCCAAGATCGGGATCCCTTGTTCTGCCGCGGCCGTGGCGACGATCTGCTCACCTAGTCCCCCAGTTGAGGGGACCTAGTTCCAGCACCAGAGTCCGCTAGGGGCTCCTCACTCTCGGTCCATCCAGACAGCTCACTGAGGCTCAAATTCCTTAACTTGCAGCAACGCCCCCTCGGCTCCCCACATCTCTTGCCGCTTGGCCTCCTAAAGCACATCCTCGCAGCGAGGCAATCGGATTTGATCCTAAGCTTGAGATATTTTCCTCTAAGAGTTCTCGGATTTCGCCTAAGATTCGGACAGATCACAGTCAAAGTCGGCAGCTCGCTTTTGACTTTACGAAACCCCAGTTTCCAACAATGGGTCAACCAAGAGCAACCAACTCGTGGACGTTACACGCCCTACACAATAGCCATCGCCCCAGCCCAGCAACGGCGTCGCTTCAAGATGTTAAAAAAGCATGCCTCCACGATGGCCTAGCACACCACTTTCTAAGATTACAAACCGGTGGCGTGTAACATTGGCAATCTCGAGGCTAATCCGACCAGCTCACATACCAACCAAGTGTTCAAGATAAACCACTACGAGTTAGGACCGCCAAAAGACCGAGTTGTTAGTGGTTCAGATTGTCCGATTGCCTGGCATCAAGCAGCGGAAAGCGACGTTCAAGCAATTGAACTATTTGTACCATGCAAGAATATGGGAAAAGAGTCTCCGCCAATCCCGTCATGGTTGTGTAGGCTCCATGCTTGCTCCAATTATCACACCACTTGGCTAGTGAAGATGGTTCGTGATGTGAGACATAAAGAGCCCCTCCATCTATAGCTAGAGGAGGAGATCGACCAGCATTAAACCAAGGAAATCGTGTTGGCTCCAGAGGATCGCCGGTGGTAGAGGACTGAATCGGCGCCAAGTCCTTCCGAGCAGAGCAAAAATCCGTAGGACACATGGGAAAGGAACACGCGTTGGGGGTTGAAATTTTGAATCTCTCTGCATGAGAGGCTAGTGATGGGTTCAATACCGTGGGTCTGCTCAAAGTCTAGATTGCAGCAGATCGACAACTCGATGGACCTCCCTCTAGGCCCGCAAGTGCATCCTAGTAACACCTACTCTAAGGCTCTAGCTAATCAACTAGGCAATGCTTGCCAAAACCTTCGTGACCATCTTAGCAAACATTTCCAAAATATTTTGCCCAAGATCATGCGTCCCCCTAGGACGATAGTCACAATTCGGCAAATCTCCCCAAAAAGGCAATCACTACGCGGTGATCTCCGTGATCACCCCAACAAAGGAAGGAATATTTCGCAGCTAGCTTTTGGCGCCCAAGCAAAGCTGAACCGACTCCAACATTGTAAATACTCCTTCGACCCTACAGGCAAGGAAGGCTCGGACAAGACAGAGGCAGAGGGAGAAAAGAGAGGAAATGGAGAAAGGAGCGTATAGAGAAAAGTCCCAGAAGGGATGCCCACTCTCTTCTCGTCCTTCGAGAGGTCTCATTCTCCTGCTCCAACAGGTGGTTGTGTAGACCTCATGCCTACTCCGAACCCTCACGTTGCAAGGCTGGTGAAAGCGGCTCGTAGAGTGTGGCACAAAGAGCCCCTCCGTCTACAGCAAGAGAGGAAACCGATTAGTGATCCTCTCCTCATCATCACTGCCTAAGGATATTTTTCTCCTCCAGTTAACCACCTGCCTGCGAGTGCATTCATCAATCAGCTACTCCTCGACGAGTGTAGAACCCTCTCTCTCTAGTAAGCCGCCCCTGGCCGAGTGCACTCAATGAAGCTCAGTCCTCCTCTCTAAGTCGCTCCTCGGTCGGGAGTACTCAGCGGAGCTCAGTCTTTCTTTTCTCTAAGTCACTCCTCGACCGGGTGTATTTAGCGGAGCTCGTTCCTCCGTCTCTCTAAGCAGCTCCTCTCTTTGGCATAGTCAGTGGAGCCCATTCCCCAATCTCTCTAAACTGCCTCCTGACTGGTACACTCAACGGAGTTTAATCCTTCATCTCACTAAACCGCCCCTTGACTGGGCGCATTGTGGAGTCCAATCCTTCTCTCTAAACCACCCCCAGCTGGGCACACTCAACGCAGCCCAGTCCTCTCGAAGCTGTCCCTCGATCAGGCGCACTCAGCGAACTCTAATACTCCTCTCGAAGTCATCCCTCGGTCATGCGTACCTAGTAGAGCCCAATCCTCATCTCTAAACCACTTTTCGGTCAAGCGCACTTAGTGGAGCTCAGTCTTCAATCTCTTTGAACAGTCTCTCGGTTGGGTGCAATCAGTGGAGCTCAATCCTCCTCTCTAAGTTGCCCCTTGGCCAGGCGCACTCAGCGAAACTCAGTCCTCCTCTTCTCTAAACCGCTCCCTAGCTGAGCACACTCAACGTAGCCTAGTCCTCCTCTCTAAATCGCCCCCTGGTCGGGCATACTCAGCGGAGTCCAGTCCTTCTCCTAAAGCCTCTCCCAAGTCGAGCACATTCAAACAATCAATCCCTCATTACATGCATCTATGCACCATTCATATGCTCTTATTTTTCTATCCATCTAAGAAAGATTTCTGACTTAAGCGTCGGATACAGGTTATTAGTTGTGATGTATAGGATCCAAGTTTGAAGTGACGGAAACCGGACCCACTTCAGTTCGATCACCTAGGGAAGATCAAGCAGCTCCTTAATCCGAATAATAATCTGAATCTATAGATGTATTAAACATATAGGTAATATGTATCAGTATTATATATATTAGAAGAAAAAAATTCCTGAAAATTATAAATAAATAAAGTTGTATTTGGCTGATGTATATAGGATAATATGTATTAGTATCGGATATATTAGTAGAAAAAAATTATAAATTAATAAAGTTATATTGACTGATATATTGGTTCAATATTGAGCATATTGGCCTATATATCATTATATATTACTGATGCAGAGATATTGCGGTATCAGAAAATGTAAGTATTGGGGCCCAATACTTATACACATTGATATTTACATCTATCTTATAGCTCTACAGTGCTATAGAGAGGTGGATTGTTATGTGATTTCTTATTTCTGCATTTTTTAAAATTGTTTGGGAAACATCATAACCCTTCAGGCACAGTGGATGCTGTATGATGATCCTCACTCTTCCGTGCTTTGTTGCTTTTATCTCACAATACTCTCACTCTCTCTCTCTGAGGGTTGGATTATTAGATTAGTGCCACAAGATGGTTTACTTAATCATTAGTATTGGTTTGATGTTACTTCACATGTATAATTTAGAGCAGTGGAGCCTCTGAAACTGTAGCAATAATTCCATCATGGTTAGAGAATCATGCGCGATCAGGTGAGAGATTTTGTGGAGGACATTTCTGTTAAAGTGATGGGGGAAGCGACCTTCCAATAATGAAAGATGGTGTAGTTCTTGTTAGCCGTGCTAATATTGTGATGCAAGCAAATCAACATAGCATAGTTCTTGTTTGCATCACTGAGTTTCAAGAATTACATCATCTATAAAATTATTGCACCATTGGAGAGTCTCTCCTACTATTTAACCGCAATGCCCTTTGTATAATTATCCACTTGATAAAACATGATTCTTTTGACCATTTGTACCAGTAGTTTCATACTACCATTGGATTCGCATTTGAAGGCTTTGCTTTTGTAATTTCTAACCTATTAAATGTCATCAATGTAAGAGCATAGGTAAAAATATTGGTATCAATTGTGACCATATTAGTATCAGATATATCGACCAATATGTATTGGTATTGGATGTAAAAAGGAAAAATTTTCTAAAATTTGTAAGGTGACAATGTCATATTGGCCGATATATTGTGATATATCGTTAATACAGAAACATATCCCAATATTGTTGTGGTATCGAGGGCCTAGATATTAATAAACATCAACTGGTATGTGCATCAATGAGTTAGGGCTAAGGGATGCAGCACTAATCTAAATATCCCACCCACATAGGCGAAATGGATAGATGGAAAAAACTGATTGGTAGAAATAGTAGATTAGTGCAGCATTTTGATGTCATTTCAAGTTAACAACTGGATCTTTTGGATTCAAACACAATTGCACTATCATTACACCATATTAAGAGAATCATACTTGACTTGGTCAGAGGTTTTGCGGATGGCATTGCAATCAAAGTTGATAGGAATGGAACAAGAACTGCACATAACAGCAACACTATCTACAAACTCAAGCATGATTCTTTGACTGTGGTGTAACTGACATTGACGTTTCATCTGCATGTCAATGTTGCACTCCAATAATTTTTTTTACTCAAGAAATGAATACAAAATAAGTTGTAGGAGAAAAGTAAAACCAGTTGCAGCACTGATGCACTCATTCTTCCAACATAGATAAGTATTTTGATAGATAGATAAATGTAGCGACTCAATTTCACATGATAACATGTTTTTCACTTTGGGCCCTAAGAATGAGCCTACACCTGCACGGTTTTATTTTTTCTGGACCTTCCTGGTAAAGGCTTGTTATCTCACGCAATATGGAATCCCAGACATTAGTTCTCATACTCTTGGTTGTACACTATTACTTTTTTCTTAGTACTAACTTTGATGTCATTTCATAGGTAAAAATTATAGGGGTGGAGCCGTCAGATGCGAACGCGATGGCACTGTCATTACATCATGGCGAGAGAATCATGCTTGACCAGGTGGGGGGATTTGCAGATGGCGTTGCTGTCAAAGTCGTTGGGGAAGAGACTTTTCGATTATGCAAAGAATTGATAGATGGGGTAGTTCTTGTCAGCCGTGATGCAATATGTGCCTCAATAAAGGTGAATTTTAAGGACTCATGTCGGTTATCTTGCATAATGCTTCTTTTTCAAAGTCCGTTAATACCATGATTTTATTGGACTTGTCGATATTTGAATCAGTAATTCAGTTTGTAAGGCTGATAATCCTACTTTGATTTCCTCTTTCACGATTATAATTTGGATTTAAGATGTCACAGACACTATAACTGCTATAATTGATCTTAGCATATTAGCTTAAGTAAAAAAATAAAATAAATTTGTGCTAGTCACATCCAGCCTTAGTTCCTTCTTATCTATCTTTCATTGTTAAATCATGTTTTGTGATATTATAATGAAGGTCGGCATCAACTATATGTTGAAATTGGGATTATGGTAATGTAGATCTGATTTTTCTTGTTTACTATTGAAAAATCCATGAAAGTGTTTTTGCAACTTCTATGTACTATGCATTCTCAAGGACTCCCCGTCCCTAATGTAACTATCCTGAAAAAAGAAGTGTTCTTTTTTTTATATGCACATATTAGTTCAAACTTTTCTTCTTCCCTCCATTCTTTACTACCTAAAGAACTGTTTACAGGTGTCTTCCCCTTTCTGAGATTCTTCAATCGGGCAATGTGGCATATGGAAACAACAGATGTCACCATATATGCAAATACCATCATTTATATATCGGTATTCAGGTTGCCTGATACTACAATATGTCGCCGTACCAGTGATATATCACGATATATCGGCTGATACGATATTATTGACTTATGATTTTTGTAAATGTTTTTCTTCTAATATATCCATATCGATATTTACTATCAAATTTGTCTGATACTGATATGACTATGACTGATATTGATACCACAACCGATACTAATATGTTTATACATTATTGCAGGATATGTTCGAGGAGAAAAGGAGCATACTTGAGCCAGCTGGTGCTCTTGCCCTTGCTGGTGCCGAAGCTTATTGTAAGTACTATGGATTGAAGGATGAAAACATTGTGGTCATAACTAGTGGGGCAAACATGAACTTTGATAGGCTGAGATTGGTCACTGAACTTGCTGAGGTTGGTCGGCAACGAGAAGCGGTGCTTGCAACTTTCATGCCGGAAGAGCCTGGGAGCTTCAAACGATTTTGTGAAATGGTGGGTTACTCATTATTCAATGAATTGGGTCTATGAATCTAAGAATTAGTGAGAATTCTTGATCATTCTCTGCTGTGAGTTGTATTGTTGATGGGGTCATCAAATTTTATTTGGCATCACAGGTGGGACCGATGAACATTACAGAATTCAAATATAGATGTCGTTCTGACAATGGAGAGGCTCTAGTTCTATACAGGCAAGCATTTCTCATTCTGTGTTGTTCATAGAATGCTAGTGCTCTATTATGCTCTTTCTATGGGTGAACGTGGTTTGGTTTGTTGTGGATATGAGGGTAGTTGGTAACCAAATCACATATTGCTGTTTAAATTTTTATCAAATCAAATCTAAATGTCGGTTGAGACAAACTGCTCAAACCACCAATATGATGGTTGGTTTAGTTTGAACGCTTTGTGACACTAAGGTCTCTAAAAATTATTTGTTTAATATAATAGGCAAACAATAATATTTCAAATATAATAATAACAATATTTCAAAATAACGTAACATAATGTTCTAAGTGAAAAATTAATTACCGATTAAGAAAGACTAATGTCAAATTTAATCTTGGTCCATGGTTCTCCAANGGTTAAATATAAAAAAATGTTGAATATATTTGTTAATATATCGTGATATATTATTAATTTAGTGACATATTATGATTTTATTGTAATAGTAGGAAATATTGATATTAGGATTCGGTATATACCAATATTTATTAGCCAATGTTTCATTCAATAGATTCATATTATTGATCATTTAATAGGAGATGAGTTAATTTGAATACCACTGCACTGGTCACTGGCATGTTGACTTTGACTATAACATTTTACAACTTTTTATAACTATTTTACATCTATGGAAAGAACTGTACTTTAAAATCAGAAAAAAATAAGAAAATTAAAAGGGGCCCATACTCTATTTGTACAGAGAAAGATGATTATAAAAGAATTGTATTATGAGTTGTATGAGTATTATTTCTCATTTTCAATTATCCTTACATTTATAATGTGCAGTGTTGGCCTTCACACTGTTTTCGAGCTTGATGAAATGAAGAAACGGATGAAATCAGCTCAGCTTCAAACTTTTGATCATACAGACAATGACTTGGTGAAAGATCATTTGCGGCACTTGGTAACCTCATGCTTTTTTAAGTTGCTTTTTTTATTATTTTGGACACTTGCAATTGTAATAATAATAGTCTTAAGTCTCATTAAGGGAGATTAACCAAATGAATCCAAGTTCATTATTTTACTTGATTTAATTTAATATCCTCCGAGAGTAAAAGTATTTCTAAATTATTTTTTTCACTCCTAGCTCAAGTTTTTCCGTGTCCATCTCTTTTCTTTCTTCTAATCACAATTAGCCTGTTTTTCCTTGCAAGTGCTCCAATTAATCCATGTTTTACTGTCCTACCTTAGATGTCATTTTTTTATTTTATTTTCTAACATTCTAATATCTAGAATACTTACTTTTTGTGTATGTCTGATCACCGGACATTTTGATCCATAAAGCTTTCGCTTTTAAGGTATATTTTGATCACAAATCACACCGTTACAATTCTTCTTTTTAACCAATCTACACCAAATATTTTACTAAAATATAACCCAACATTCTTTTCTTTCTTTTAATCACAACTAACTTGCCTTTTCTTGCGAGTGTTTTAATTGGTCTATGTTTTGGTGTCCTACTACCTTGAGCATCATTCCCTCGTCTTATTTTTTATAGGTTTGAATTCTGAACTTTTGCTAATGCTATTATTTCTTAACCTACCTTTTAATGTGACACTAATCATTCATATTAACATCATGATATCTGGATTGATTACTTTCTGTGCATGTTTGATCGCCAAATTATAAAGAATAGCTGGTCTGTAGATGTGTTATAAAATCTTTCTTTTACTTTTGAGGTATATTTTGATCACAAAATGCCGATACAATTTTTCATTTTAAGCAACCTACACCAAAGATTATAAAATGTAACCCAACAGGCTTGTTTATACGCCCTTATAATATGTATATTAGTTTTATGGAGTGAAAGAGAAGGGGGAAAAAAGAGTGAAGGAAAGAGAAAGAAATTGAAGAAAATCCCTCTTACCTAGAGCTAGATAGATAAATATATCTTTATTTTGCCCCTTAACAAATGGTGAAAAATGGAAAAATTTCAAAGGGATAATATAACAAAAAGAATTTCTTTGTGAAATTTCTGAATAAATGTGGAGTTTATATATTCATCTTTTTGAAATCCAATTTGGAAAGCTGTTAAAGTTTTCTGTATTAACGATTGTGATGTTTTCATCAAGACAAATTGGATGATATTATTAGATGAGTCTAATATATTTTAATTTGTAATCATAATTTCAGTTGTACAAGTTGTCAAAATAAAATCCTGACCATTGGGAGTATAAGGAATGATAAAAAAGAAAGAGAGTGAGAGAGGACCATAACAGGACTCCTTTTCTATCTAAATCTAAGAAAATTTAGATGAATTTATGTTTTTTTTTTTTTAATTTCTTCCCTATGTCTCTCTCCTCTCTTATTTCCCAGAGCCAAAGCCTAATGAAATAGTTCATGATCTCATTTTCCTCCCAATTCCAGATAAGTGGCCGATCGCCTGTTCAAGTGCGTGACGAAATTCTCTGTCGGTTTGTGTTCCCAGAGAGGCCGGGTGCTTTGATGAAATTTCTCGACGTCTTTAGTCCTCGGTGGAACATCAGCTTGTTCCACTACCGTGCTCAGGTTAGCTCTCGAAACCAAAAAATTCGATACTCAACACAGTAGATTGATGTGAAAGATATTTGAAAATATTATTCTTGCTATTAAGATTATTATAATCTTACTGAAAAACGTAATGTGGCTTTCATTGAGTGGTCTCATCCTGTTTGTTGTTCTTTTTCTGAGTAAATCCATATAATTAGTGTCATATCTTTAACTTTGATAAAATACTCCTAAAAAGATACCTGAAAAAATGAAAACAAGAACACTAGCCCAAGTTTATTACAGTTTGTTTTTTTTTTTTTTGGTAATAAAGAATTCTTGCCCATTCTTCGGGTCTTGGGCCAATTTCCAAGTGCAGACTCAGCTACAAAGATTATGCCCCGGCTAACTCCGGCACATAGCAGTAATAATCAAACTCGTGATCACGAACCGAACCGTAATGTCCCAAGTTGCCCTCATCAACTGCACTTGCTTATGCAAGTAGTTTACTATAATTTTACCAAAATAACATCGGCGTATCATTCGTTAAATGATCTATTTTCTTGCGTTTTTTCTTATTCAGTGGGCCTACATAATCCGTATCATATCGAAATTTTCTATATAACCAAAGTCTACTTCTAGTCTGAGTAGTGCTGCTCCTGAAAAAGACATTGTCTCACATCTGCCCATAGTCACTAAGAGGTTCTTTTTGACTTAACTGAGTACATGGCCAGGCTGAAAAAGAAAAATACCATCTTTATGGTTAGTTTACTATAGTTTTACAGATGAATTTGTTTGTGACACTTGCTAAGCTGCCTTTTCTTTACCATTCGTTTCTATTGAGTAAACTGATACCGTAGGTTTCATGTCGTTCTTTAGGGTGAAACTGGTGCGGATGTGCTGGTCGGAATCCAAGTTCCGCCATCCGAGAAAGAAGAATTCTGGGATCGTGCTAATAACCTCGGATACGGCTACTCGGACAAAACTAGCGACAATGCCTACCAGATATTGATGCACTAATTGGATCTCGGGTTTGCTTGGCTTGGCTTGGCTTGGCTTCCATATGACCCGGGGTTGATGCTGTTAACCTTAATTTCAATAAGATCGGTCACCCGTGGTTGGTGCCCAGTTTGGGGTGTTATGGGACATCTTTTAGCCACTATTATTGCGACACGTTCGATGATATAATGTCTCATCTATCCATCTATACTGATCGGTCCTAAGGAAAATAGATGGTTAAATGTATGGACTATGTCGATTGAGGGTATCCGAATAGTGACTAAAAGCGGTCTCCAAAACATCTCACTCTTTTTCTCAATCGGAACCTAAGATTAGACTCGACTCTATGTATTCTGTTTGAAGTGGAGGATCCGAGAATATCTTCACTTTGTTTTTTTTTTTATATTTATTTTTTTAAGAATGGAGTTACGCGGCCTATTTATGTATCAATATTAACGAA
>JAODPA010112920.1:0-19262 GCA_025585075.1 Nepenthes mirabilis
TGATGAAAAGAAAAGAAAAATTTTTATGCTCATAATTTTATTATATGAATTAGTATTGACAACGGCTTTTGATGATATTAAAAGTCGGGTCGTCACAGGCTTTCCTTTTAACGAGCATGTTATCTACGTACAACTCCATATTTTGACCGATTTGGGTTTTGAATATCTTGTTTATGAGCCACTGGTAGGTAGTCCTGACATTCTTCAGACCGAAGGGCATGACATTGTAGCAATAGGTGCCCTGGTCAGTCATGAAGGAAGTATACTTTTCATTTTCCAAGCTTATTCTGATTTGATTGTAACCTGAGTAGGCATCCATGAAACTAAGTAACTCGTGGCCAAACATGGAGTTCACCAGCAGGTCAATCCTCGGTAACGGGGAGCTGTCCTTGGGGCGTGTCTTGTTCACGTCTGTAAAGTCAGTGCACATCTGCCATTTCTCACTACTTTTTTTGACGAGGATGACGTTTGACAGCTAGTTTGGATATTAAACTTCCATGATAAATCCCACATTGAGCAGCTTCTTCACTTCCTTATGGATGGCAATCAATTTATCGACCGAGTGGTTTCTGTGCTTGTGCCGGACGAGTTTGTGACCCGGATCGAGGCCCAACTTGTGGATCATTATTTCTATCGGTATCTCTGGCATTTCGGTAGGTATCCACACAAATATGTTAGAATTCTACCTGAGGAAGGTTATGAGTTGGTCGTAGAGGGGACCTAATAGGGAGCTTCTGATTTGTATGTATTTCTTGGGCTTGTTGGGGTCTAAAGAGATTTGGTTGGTCGACTCACCAGACTGAGCCTGTTGTAAGGTGGTATCATCATGAAAGTCAAGGTCTTTGACCTGCTGGCCGAGGGTTACCAAAGCGATCTGGGAGAGGTAACTTGTCTAGCTGGTTATTTGGTCACCTAGGACCTCTCCAATGTCATACAGGGTTGAAAACTTCACTTTCAAGTGGTGGATCGACATTACTACCTTGAAGACGGTCAGGTAGGGTCATCCTAAAATGACATTATAGACCGAGGGAAGGTTTACTACTTGAAATGTGAGCATCCTAGAGGTCGTCCTAGGCTAAGCTCCTAATGTGACCTCTAGTTGGATGACATCCTAAATAGGGACCGGCTCATTATCCAGCCCATATAGGGGTTGCTCGGTTGACTTTATATAACTCTTCTTCAATCCAAGTTTAAAGCAAGTATCGAGACAGAGCAAATTTTGAGAGTTTTCATTATCAATAAATACTCTTTTCAGTTGGTTATCAGTCGAACCATCCGAAACAAGTGTTGATACAATTAGAGTGTCAGAGTAGGGAGTTATTATATGAGTCATATCATCATCACTAAAACTAATAATATCATTCCTAACCCATACCCTCGGCTTCTTGTTGCTAGAAGCTATCTTCGGACGATTCGGGGTGTTGCCCTTGGTTAGTTTGGTTGTCACCATGCTGATGATCCCAATCGCAACTCGATTTCTTGGTTGCCCTTGTCTGTCTTCATTTGCATTCTTGGGGGCCTACCCCGGGTTCTACAAGAACCTAGTGAGGTGCCCTCTATGGACCAAGTTCTTTATCTCCTTCTACAATGATCAACAGTTCTTAATACTTTGCCCAGGAGATTGATGGTAGTGATAGTACTTTAATTGGTTTCCTCCCTCCGGGTTCTTCGATACCTTCAGCAATTTTAAAAATTTTTTATCCCAAATCTGTATCAGGATGTTAGTTTGGGTGCCATTCAGGGGAGTCAGGCTTGGGGGCTTAAACTCCCGACAAACACCGAGCTTAGATCATGGTTGCTTTAGGGGCTCTCGAGAGCAGTTTCCATCTCCATTTCTCTTCTTCCCTCCAACTGGTCCCTAGGGGGTTATTCCACATCCTAAGGATATCTTGCCTCATTGGCCTCCTCGATCGCTATGTAAGCTCGTGCAATGGTTTCAGCTTCTTTGAAGGTCTAAGGCCACTGGTGGGCCAAGTGCTTGAAGAATTAGTTAGGCTCTAATGTCACAATGAAGGCGATCAGTTTTACCTCATCAGAGAGCTCGAATATCTTACGGGCTTTAGTGGTAAATCGAGCCAGAAAGTGCTTCAAGACCTCATCTCGCATTTGCCATAGGCAGACAACGTGCCATGGCTGCTTCTGCTCTATTCCGCTGGAAGCGAATTAGGACAGGAAGCAGTCAACAAGCTCCTCGAATGACCAAATCGAGTTTAGCTATAGATTGTAAAACCATATGCGGGTGTCCGCTCGAGGATCCGAGGGAAGCATTGACACATGGCAGCTTCACTTAGGCCTTAGAAGGTCAATAGAGTATGAAAGTGATCCAAATAATCCATGGGATTAATACTCAAGTCGTGTGATGGAATGGGATATTTTTTTTGTAACACAAGATCTGGATGCCATCTAGGACCCATATACTTTTAACCATAAGAAGTATAGCGGAAGTTATTCTAACACTTGCGTAAGCATTCGTATTCATTCCAAAATGTTCATTTCCGAGTACATAATCGAAAATGTATTACTATAAAGTTCATGAATCAGAGTCAAATTATTACAATGATATCCTCCAAAATAAGCTTTCGAGACTTTAATGATCCTTCAAACAAGCACTAATCACTCCAACTCATCAGGCACAAGCTCTAAAGTTTCATCTGTAGGACGAAAAACAGAAAACAGTAATTGATAACAGTAATTATCGTAAAATATTTGTGTTGTCAGGTGGATGCATAGTTATTAATAACATTAATAGATTAGAAAACTGAAGTAATCAATGTAGGAAAGATCAGAACAAAATCATATGTCATGCTATAATCAATACTTAGCCGGATGAAGGTCGAACAGAAAGTGAGAGCATAAAACAGAGTCGATTTCGTCATAGAAGTCTTTTCTTATTCTTCAGAGGAGGCATTAATCGAGGATAGATTGTGTTCAGTCCACACAATCCAAGGCCGATAACTGAACAGAAGTATCCCGTCTCGTGTGATCGGTGTGCCACCCGAAGGTAGGCCAAAACTAAGCTTTCCTCTTGACCGTAACATCCTGAGGACAGGGCGGACCACAATAGCTCCATGGATAGAGTTCACTTTCCTCCTGACCGTAACGCCTCGAGGACAGGGCGGACTATAATTAATTCCATGGACAGAGTTATCCTCGATTATTACCATAAAGTTTTAAGGTATGCCGGAGAACCTTATCTCCTAAATTTAAAGTCTGAACTGATGGTCTTATCATAAATTCGGTTTACATTTTCTTTGTTCTTATTCCGGATGGCTATGTTACAAGCCGATTTCAAATTCCTCATGCAAATACCGATTTCCATTTTTACATGTAAATGTAGAGTCTAATGAATGCATACTGGTTTCATATTCTATGCAAGGGGCCGGTTTCAATGCAAGGGGGCCGGTTTCGATTTCCATGCAAGGGGCTGATTTTGTTTTCTACATGCAAAGCCGTGTTCGATTTATGCAGGGAGGGTTTCATGCTTCACTAAAGGCCGAGTCTAATGTTTCATGCAGAACCGAGCTCAATTTTTATACAAAAGCTGGTTTCATGTTTTCTCCTAAATGCCGAGTTCATGCCGAAAACCAATGTTCAATTTACATGCAACCGATTTCGATTGCAATGCCGATTCAAATTTTTCATGCAGCCGAGTTCATAATACAGAAAGGCTGAGTTCATCTTTATGCAGGGAGCTGAGTTCAATGCAGCCGATTTCAGATTTTTCATGCAGAAGGGGCCAAGTTCATTTCCATGCAGCCGATTTAAAATGTTCATGCAAAAGGGGCGAATCCATTTTCAAGCAGCCGATTTCAGTCATGCCTACTTAAAAGCCGATTTCAGATTTTCATGCACAAAGGAGCGAATCCATTTTTAAGCGGCCGATTTCAATCATGCCCACTTAAAAGCGGATTTCAAATGTTCACGCAAAAGGGGCGAATCCATTTTCAGCAGCCGATTTCAGTAAAAGCCGATTTCGAATTTTCATGCATAAAGGGGCAAATCCGATTTTCAAGCAGCCGATTTCAGTCATGCCTACTTAAAAGCCGATTTTGGATTTTCATGCACAAAGGGGCGAATCCATTTTTAAGCGGTCGATTTCAATCTTGCCCACTTTCAAATGTTCATGCAAAAGGGGCGAATCCATTTTCAGCAGCTGATTTCAGTAAAAGCCGATTTCGAATTTTCATGCATAAAAGGGTGAATCCGATTTTCAAGCAACTGATTTCAGTCATGCCTACTTAAAAGTCGATTTCAGATTTTCATGCACAAAGGGGCAAATCCATTTTTAAGCGGCCGATTTCAATCATGCCCACTTAAAAGCGGATTTCGAATGTTCATGCAAAAAGGGCGAATCCATTTTCAGCAGCCGATTTCAGTAAAAGCCGATTTCGAATTTTCATGCAAAAAGGGGCGAATCCGATTTTGAAGCACAGGGCCGATTTCGACTTCGATGCACAGGGCCGATTTCAATTTCGATGCACAAAATCGATTTCGATTTTTGTCGTAAAGGCCGATTTCGATTTCAATGCAAAGGGCCGATTTTGATTTTGATGCACAAAGACGAGTTCATTTGTGAGCAAAATGCCGATTTCAATCATGCTTACCTCAAATGCTGAGTTCCATTTTTCAATGTAGAAAGGTCGAGTCCAATTACAGGTAAATGCCGAGTTCATAATGCAATGAAGAAGGGCCGAGTGCATTTATAAGCAATTGCTGGTTTCATGCTCCATGTAAAACCGAGTTCGATTTACAATGTAGAGAGGCCGAGGATGGAGGTGTTTCTCTCGATCATGCACAGAATATATCATGCATAAAATTCATAACTTCATCAATTCATGGATTTTCAGAAGGTAGATATACTTGCAAACATTCTTAAATCTGAACTTAAAACATGGAGTGTACACTTGCAGTAAAGCATGAACTTTAAAACAGAGTACACTTGTCTGAGAGTTGATTGCCTAAATTTTATCATCTTGAAGCTTTTCCCCTTCACTCTCTTCCTTTTGCTTGCCTGTTCATCAACCAGCGCTGGGTTTATATAGAGGAGGGGTTTGGTGGAGTAAGTGGGGTAAGTCACTTACTCACGTACTTCTTTTCATGGGGTAGGTGGAGTAACTAGGTTGGTTTACTTACTTCATTTGATTGCCGCCTAGTTGGATTCTAACTCAACTATAAAGTTTACTTTTGTCTTTAGCTACCATTAATTGAATTCAGGCCAACTGCTCAATTTTCATGCCAGTGGCCCATTCTTTGCTGGTCAACCTTTTTGGGCCGGTTGTGTTTTTCATTAAACGGGCCGATTTTGGATTTTATGGAGGAGGCCGGTTAACATATTAAATTTTTGAATCTCACAATTCTTCCCTACTTAAAGAAATTTCGTCCTCAAAATTTGAGTAAAGTTACATACCTTAATCAAACAAGTGGGGATACTTGCTCTGAATCTCTTCCTCTCGCTCCCAGGTAACTTCTTCGGGTGAGTGATTCCTCTACAGTACTTTTACTAGAGAGACCGTCCTTGTCCACAACTTTTGCTCTTTCCGTTCGAGGATTTGTAGTGGCTCCTCGACATAGGATAGAGCCTTGTTGACTCCCAGAGGTTCGAACTCAATTACATGAGTAGGTTCGTAAACATATTTTCGGAGCATGGATACATGGAACATATCATGCACTTCAGTTAAACTTGGCGGTAGTGCTAAACGGTACGCCACTTCCCCGATCCTTTCTAAGATCTCAAAAGGACCAATGAATCGTGGCTTTAGTTTTCCTTTTACTCCAAATCGTGATGTTCCCTTAGATGATGAGACTTTCAGAAAGACGAAATCTCCTACTTCAAAACTTAAGTCTTTCCTTCTTTTGTCCGCATAACTCTTCTGTCTGCTCTGAGCGACTTTTAAGTTATCATGGATTAGTCTGATTTTCTCCGCCGTTTCTTTTACTATTTCTGGACCCAAGATTCTCTTATCTCAAGTTTTCTCCCAGTGAATTGACGATCTGCACTTCCTTCCATACAAGGCTTCAAAAGGGGCCATACTGATACTAGCCTGATAGCTGTTGTAGTAGGCAAATTCTGCTAATGCAAGATAAGCATCCCAATTCTCCTTCATTTTCAACACCGAAGCCCTCAGTATATCCTTAAGAATTTGAATGGTCCGCTCAGACTGGCCATTAGTCTGGGGGTGATAAGTAGTACTGAATTTTAACTCAGTCCCCAGTTTCTTATGTAAACTCTCCCAAAATCTTGAGACAAAACGGGGGTCCCTATCTGACACAATGGAGGCGGGAATTCCGTGAAGTCTCACAATTTCGTTCACATAAAGCTGCGCCAGCCTGTCACGTGAGTAGGTCATCCTAATCGCCAGGAAATGGGCAGACTTTGTCAATCCATCAATTATAATCCAAACGGCATCGTGATTCCTGGGAGTCCTTGGCAAACCTGACACATAGTCCATAGCAATATCCTCCCATTTTCAGCTTGGGATCGGCATTGGTTGCAACAATTCGGATGGTTTTCTCCTTTCAGCCTTCAGTTGCTGACATACGAGGTATTTCTTCACATAGGCTATAATGTCTCTCATCATATTCCTCCACCAGAATGTTTTCTTTAAGTCTTGGTACATTTTATTTATTCCAGGGTGGATGGTATATTTAGACCGATGGGCTTCCTTTAAAATTTTCTCTTTCAACTCCTTATCATTAGGTACGCACAATCGATCTCTGAACCTCAATGCTCCGTCTGCTCGAACGTTGTATTCAGCTCGGGATTCCTTACTCAAGTCGCTTGCAATTTTTACAAGGAATGGATCGTTGACTTGCATCTCCTTAACTTCACTAACGATCTCCGGTTGAATTTGAAGATAGGACAAGGGCATCCTATTTCCCTTAGCATATCGCCGGACATCCCATTGCTCTAGATATTCTAACATCTCCATTTGCTTGACTTGCAATTGAGCTACGAACCCGGACCGTCGACTTAAAGTGTCTGCCACCACATTAGCCTTCCCAAGCTTATACTGTATTTCACAGTCATAATCCTTTAGAAAATCAAGCCACCTCCTCTGTCTCATGTTAAGCACCTTTTGGGAAAATAAATATTTTAAACTTTTGTGATCAGAATACATCAGAAACTTTTCACCGTATAGGTAGTGTCTCCAAATTTTTAAGGAAAACATACTACAGCTGCAAGCTCCAAATTATGGGTGGGGTAGTTCTTTTCGTGAACCTTTAGCTGCCTAGACCCATAAGCTATTACCTTACCGTGATGCATCAGCACGCATCCTAAGCCTGCCTTAGAGGCATCATAGTACACCTCGTATCCTCCTGAGCCTTCTGGAATCACCAACATTGGAGCGGTAGTCAGGCGATCCTTCAGCTCTTGAAAGCTCCGATCACATTCCTCAGTCCACTCAAATTTGACTTCCTTCTTCAGTAGTCTAGTCAGAGGCACAACAAGTTGGGAAACGTTTTCCACAAATCGCCGATAGTAGCCTGCCATGCCAAGGAAACTTCTGACCTCAGTTACTGAAGTTGGCCTACTCCAGTCAATAACGGCCTCAATTTTCTTAGGATCCACCGAAATACCACCATCGGAGATCACATGACCCAAGAACATCACCTTTTCTAGCCAAAATTCACATTTTTCTAATTTAGCATACAACTTCTCCTTGCGAAGTACTTGAAGTACTATCCTCAAATGGGTCTTATGTTCCTCATAATTTTTGGAATAGATTAGAATATTATCAATAAAAACCACCATAAATTTATCAAGGTACTGCCGGAACACCCTATTCATTAGATCCATGAAGACAACAGGGGCGTTTGTAAGCCCAAAGGGCATAACAAGGAAGTCGTAGTGGCCATACCTTGTCCGGAAAGAGGTCTTGGCCACATCCTCAGGCTTAATCCTCAATTGATGATATTCGAACTTCAAATCAATTTTTTAGAATACCTGAGATCCTCGCAATTGATCAAACAAATCATCAATTCGTGGCAGAGGATACTTGTTTTTTATCATGATTTTATTCAGCTCACGATAATCAACACATAGCTGCAAGGATTCGTCTTTCTTCCTTACGAATAAAGCTGGTGCTCCCCAAGGAGACACACTTGGCCTAATGAAACCATTGTCCAACAGCTCCTGCAGTTGCAACCTTAACTCCTTCAATTCAGTTGGAGCCATTCTATAAGGGGTTTTAGAAATTGGGCTGGCATCAGAAACAATAGAAATCTCAAATTTAATTTCCCGATATGGGGACAATCTAGGTAGCTCCTCAGAAAATACATCATCAAATTCACAGAAGATGTGGATGTCCTTAGCCGGCACCTTATACCTCCCAGTGGTGCATGCATAAGCCAAGTAAGCCTTACATCCGTTTCTCACCAGATGTTTAGCATGTAAGGCTGAGATTATTACGGGCGCCTCCTTTTTCTTGATGCCTTGAAAGAAGAAGGTTTTCATCCCAGGGATGTTAAAACAAACCTTCTTCGTAAAGCAATCAATGGTGGCATGGTTTTCAGCCAGCCAATCTATCCCTAGAATCACATCAAAACCTTCCATGTTTAATAGTACCAAATCCACGATTAAATGCTTCCTGTCTACTTCCATCACGCATTTAGGGTACGCAACATTAGTAACTACGGGAAATCCAGTAGGGGTACACACCGATAATTTATAATTCAATAAACATGGAGCAGTATCAATATGGCGTGCAAACCGTGGAGAAACGAAAGAATGAGTAGACCCTGAATCAAACAAGATGGATGTAGGAACACCACAAATAGAGAGGGTACCTTCCACGACGTTAGGTGATGCTTCAGGCTCCTGGATAGCTACTGCGAAAGCTTTAGCTGGAACAATAGGCTTTCCTCCCTCCATACTTGGGCAGTCCTTGATCAGATGGCCTTTCTACCCGCATTTATAACAAGCTCCCTGTCATTCGGCGGCACTCCTGCTCCGGATGCATTTTTCAATAGGACGTGCAGTGTGCAGCCGAAGTTTTAGAATCAGACCTCGATTGAGTCGGCACCACGCTCTTCCCTTTTTCCACCATCTTTGTCCTCTTTGATGATTCAAAAGATCCTCCGATAGATCCGATACTAACACTTGCCCGACTTGCTACTCTCTTTGCGAAGAATCTTTCCGTCTCTACTTCTTTTTTGTAGATGACTGCTCGGTCCAGTATGTCGGCATATGTCTCAAGTTTCAGAGTGGACAGCTGCTTCCGAATGTCATCTCGTAGCCCTTGCTGAAATTTTTTCGCCTTTCTTAGTTCGTCTTCTACATAATAAGGTAAAAATTGAGACAACTCGGTAAATTTAACGTCGTATTCCATTACAGACATACTCCATTGCCTTAGCCTCATGAACTCCATCTCCTTTTGATCCCGGAGACTGGGTGAAAAATATTTCTCTAGAAACGCTTTCTCAAACATCTCCTAGGTGATTAGTTCATTGGGCACCCCCAGTGCTCTCCTCTTCATGCTCCACCAGCTATCCGCCTCGCCCTCTAATTTATAGATGGCAAAGGTGACCTTCTCCTGGACCGTACATCCGATCACCGTAAATATTTTCTTCATCCTTTTAAGTCATATATCGGTTTCTGTCGGATCAGGCTTTCCCAAGAAGCCCGGGGCACGCTCCGCCGTAAACCGGTCGTACGTGGATGGAGTTAGGATGGCCGGAGTTGGTTCAGCCGTAGGGACTAGGGCCATGTGTCTATGCTCAACAGATTCCACCACGTTGGTTATCCTTTCTAGTAAGATTATGTAGGCGGCCTCCCGGTCATAGGGAGTATTTCAGCCGTTTCTCCTTGTCCTTCCACTAGCCATCCTAAAAACCATAATTTTAGAATAGTGGTTAGTTTAATGAAATTGAACTAAACCTTAGAGGTCAGCATCCTAGGGGTTCTAGTTGACTAAGTCACTCTACCTACGTCTTAGAAAGATTTAGTACCAAGATTTTAAGCCTATACTTCCACTTTTTCGATCGATCAATTCCTAAGGCATCCCATCTCTCTGATACCAAATGTGACAGAACGGAATTTTTTTTTTGCAACACAGGATCTGGATGCCATCTAGGACCCATATACTTTTAACCATAAGAAGTATAGCGGAAGTTATTCTAACACTTGCGGAAGCATTCGTATTCATTCCAAAATGTTCATTTCCGAGTACATAATCGAAAATATCTAACTATAAATTTCATGAATCAGAATCAAATCATTACAATGATATCCTCCAAAATAAGCTTCCGAGTCTTTAATGATCCTTCAAACAAGCTCTAATCATTCCAACTCGTCAGGCACAAGCTCTAAAGTTTCATCCGTAGGGGAGAAAAACAGAAAACAGTGAGTTAGAGCTCAACAAGGTACGAGCCGATTATCGTAAAATATTTGTGTTGTCAGGTGGGTGCATAGTTATTAATAACAGTAACAGATCAGAAAACTGAAGTAATCAATGCAGGAAAGATTAGAACAAAATCATATGTCATGCTATAATCAATACGTAGCCGGATGAAGGTCAAACAGAAAGTGAGAGCATAAAACAGAGTCGATTTCGTCATAGAAGTCTTTTCTTATTTTTTAGAGGAGGCATTAATCGAAGATAGATTGTATTCAGTCCACACAATCCAAGGCCGATAACTGAACAGAAGTATCCCGTCTCGTGGGATCGGTGTGCCACCCGAAGGTAGGCCAGAACTAAGCTTTCCTCCTGACCGTAACACCCCGAGGACAGGGCGGACCACAATAACTCCATGGACAGAGTTCACTTTCCTCCTAACCGTAACGCCCTGAGGACAAGGTGGACCGTAATTAACTCCATGGACAGAGTTATCCTCGATTACTATCATAAAGTTCTAAGGCATGCCGAACAACCTTATCTCCTAAATCTAAAGTCTGAACTGATGGTCTTATCATAAATTCGGTTTACATTTTCTTTATTCTTATTCTGGATGGCTATGTCACAAGCTGATTTCAAATTCCTCATGCAAATACCGATTTCCATTTTTACATGTAAATGCAGAGTCTAATGAATGCATACCAGTTTCGTGTTCTATGCAAGGTACCGGTTTCAATGCAAGGGGGCCAGTTTCGATTTCCATGAAAGGGGCTGATTTTGTTTTCTACATGCAAAGCCGAGTTCGATTTATGCAAGGAGGGTTTCATGTTTCACTAAAGGTCGAGTCTAATGTTTCATGCAGAACCGAGCTCAATTTTTATGTAAAAGCCGGTTTCATGTTTTCTCCTAAAAGCCAAGTTTATGCCGAAAACCAATGTTCAATTTACATGCAACTGAATTCGATTGCAATGCCGATTCAAATTTTTCATGCAGCCGAGTTCATAATGCAGAAAGGCCAAGTTCATCTTTATGCAGGGAGCCAAGTTCAATGCAGCCGATTTTAGATTTTTCACGCAGAAGGGGCTGAGTTCATTTCCATGCAGCTGATTTCAAATGTTCATGAAAAAGGGGCGAATCCATTTTCAAGCAGCCGATTTTAGTCATGCCTACTTAAAAGTCGATTTCGGATTTTCATGCACAAAGGGGTGAATCCATTTTTTAGCGGCCGATTTCAATCATGCCCACTTAAAAGTGGATTTCGAATGTTCATGCAAAATGGGTGAATCCATTTTCAGCAGCCGATTTCAGTAAAAGCCGATTTCAAATTTTCATGCATAAAGGGGCGAATATGATTTTCAAGCAGCCGATTTCAATCATGCCTACTTGAAAGCCAATTTCGGATTTTCATGCACAAAGGGGCGAATCCATTTTTAAGCGGCTGATTTCAATCATGCCCACTTAAAATCGGATTTCAAATGTTCATGCAAAAGGGGCGAATAAATTTTCAGCAGCCAATTTCAGTAAAAGCTGATTTCAAATTTTCATGCATAAAGGGGCGAATCCGATTTTCAAGCAGCCGATTTCAGTCATGCCTACTTAAAAGCTGATTTCGGATTTTCATGCACAAAGGGGCAAATCCATTTTTAAGCGACCGATTTCAATCATGCCCACTTAAAAGCGGATTTCGAATGTTCATGCAAAAAGGGCGAATCCATTTTTAGCAGACGATTTCAGTAAAAGCCGATTTCAAATTTTCATGCATAAAGTGGCGAATCCGATTTTGAAGCACAGAGCCGATTTCGACTTCGATGCACAGGGCCGATTTCAATTTCAATGCACAAAACCGATTTCGATTTTTATTGCAAAGGCCGATTTAGATTTCAACGCAAATGGTTGATTTCGATTTTGATGCACAAAGCCGAGTTCATTTGTGAGCAAAATGCCGATTTCAATCATGCTTACCTCAAATGCCGAGTTCCATTTTTCAATGTAGAAAGGCTGAGTCCAATTACAGGTAAATGCCGAGTTCATAATGCAATGCAGAAGGGCCGAGTGCATTTATAAGCAATTGCTGGTTTCATGCTTCACGTAAAACCGAGTTCGATTTACAATGCAGAGAGGCCGAGGACGGAGGTGTTTCTCTCGATCATGCATAGAATATATCATGCATAAAATTCATAACTTCATCAATTCATGGATTTTCAAAAGGTAGATATACTTACAGTAAATCATGAACTTTAAAAAAAGAAGATGAGTACAATTGCAAACATTCTTAAATTTGAACTTAAAACATGGAGTGTACACTTGTAGTAAAGCATAAACTTTAAAACAGAGTATACTTACCTGAAAGTTGATTGCCTAAATTTTATCGTCTTGAAGCTTTTCCCCCTCACTCTCTTCCTTTTGCTTGCCTGTGCATCAACCAGCGCCGGGTTTATATAGAGGAGAGGTTTGGTGGAGTAAGTGGGGTAAGTCACTTACTCCCGTACTTCTTTTCAGGGGGTAGGTGGAGTAACTAGGTTGGTTTTCTTACTTCATTTGGTCGCCGCCTAGTTGGATTCTAACTCGACTATAAAGTTTACTTTTGTCTTTAATTACCATTAATTGAATTCAGGCCAACTGCTCAATTTTCATGCCAGTGGCCCATTCTTTGCTGTCAGCCTTTTTGGGCCGGTTGTGTTTTTCATTAAATGGGCCGATTTTGGATTCTATGGAGGAGGCCGGTTAACATATTAAATTTTTAGATCTCACAAGTCGTATGCCTCTAAGGCCAGTATCTTGAACTTGGGAGGAAGTGGTTGTGTCCAGATCTCCATTGTAAACGATGATCTCCTCAGATTGATGGACTGTTGACCAACGTCTCCTCTGAACATGTGCTACCAAATTTTCTCTACTTTTTCCTTCATTCGAGGGGAGGACACGTTCCTTTTGGCATTAAGGAAGGCCCTCAGCTTCGAATGGTCCGGAGTGGGATGCAGATCTTGGCAACTGCAAGCCCATAGCAATCGTGAATTGTAAGAAGCTTCTCTTCAGGTTGATGGCCCCATGTCATTGTGGGGGTAGTGTGGGTTTTGCAGCTCTGGGATTTCATCTCGCGTCTTACGGCTAGGACAGTCCTCTGATTGCATTTGGGCCTTGTTGTCGTGGCCACCTAGGCCTCAGCATCATCAATCCGCAGGGTCTATCTATCTAGGTGCTTCTATCTCTGACTTCTTTGCTTTGTGGCCAAAGCTTGAATGATCAGGGGAAGGGCCCCCGAATATTGCTCGTCCATATGGGCGCATATCGCCTAGAGCATCTTGTGCACGTCTTCCATCTAGGTAGCAAGCACGCACACGTCAAGCTCAAGGCACTCACCCACATGGCTACCCATTGAGACGTCATGGCCTTGGGTGGCAGCATCCCTAACTGGTAGGCTAACTTGTGCTTTGGTGTTGACCATCCTTTCGTCGTTAATGCAAGTGTGTGGTTGATGGTATAGACTTTTAAGTCGTTCCCACAGACGGCACTAATGATGTGTCCTTAGATCTAGGTTGTTGTACAGATTATTGTGCCACCTGATCTTTTGCATTGGGTCAAATTGAGATGAGTCTGGTTTTCATCATTGAAAATCTGAGTCCTATAAGTACAATGAATGAACAAGAGGTTAGAGAATTGGCGGGACTCATTTTTTGATTTATCCTCTAATACTCAAGTAAGAAATCTTTCTTAGAAAATAGAAAGATAAAAGGAGGATGCAGGATGAGAGGATGCACATATGTGGGGAGAGTGAATAGTATTGGAGGGCCTGGCTCCGGTGGTGCAGTCGACGGGGAGCAGTTTGGTGATTGGCGGAGGGATAAGCTCCCGTAGTGCGCTCAATGGGGAGTGACTTGGTGAATGGAAAAGGGTTAGGCTCCGATAGTACGCTCGACAAGAAGTGGCTCAGAGAAAGATAATTCACTTTGAGAGACGAAAAGAGAGAGAAAGAGAGAGAGAGGTTTGTGTTCTCTGTTAGGATTGTTTCTTGGGTTGCCTCCTCTAGTTTACCTCTTAGGTCTTTACCCTTTTTCAGCAATAGAGAAGGAATATTTGTAGAGAATGGCCCGGTGTAGCTTTGGTGCTAAGGCTGGATAGCTGTCACGTTGGGATTCGCAAGTTGTCGGCCTTTAACGGAAGTTGTCAGTGTTAGCTATCGTTTTGTGGTTATGGTGTAACCATGGGTGGTCTTTTCCAACATTTCTCAGACTATCCTATTAGGTGATTTGTTGAGTCACGCTGGCGATGGCAACCACCGACAGCGGCAGCATCCCTTTTATTGCGGTTAAGCGAGCGTGGTTGTCCCCTTTGAGCGTTGACTTCGACCACCAATGGTAGGCGCCTGCCGTGTTAGTGTCTTCTGCGTTGGTCAGGTTATCGTCACTGTGCTGGACGGTTCTTATGCCATGATTGGTCATGTCGCGTGAGGTTGGCTGTTGGGTCTAACTGGTCTCTATCTCCATCAACCCATTATATGCCGGTCATGGCTGGGCCTGCCACATGGCTTTCTAGGCTTTGCTCTTTGTTGGGCTTTTCTGACTGATGGCTTGACTTTAGATTGGCCCATGGTATAGCAGGACCCATTAATATTATACCTCTTTGTTTGTATTTATTATCTTACAATGTCATTCTCATATTATCTCCTCATAAGTTTAAATAAATAATTCAAAAACAAAGTTTGTAGTAATTAGTTCTCAACTTTGTGACCAAAGTTTCGTTGTTTGAAACCCAACACGTGAGACGGCATAATCAACTGTAAGGTCACTTAGAAATGAAGGAAAATCAATAATTTAGAAACATAGTTATTTCCCATCTTGGGGATGGGTTGCAAGCTTTGATTGGAGGATGGATGATCCCCTTCAGCATAGAGCCCAAATTCATATGGGAACAGTTTAAGTTCACTCGCGTTTTTTCTCCGTTCATTTTTTTTTTCCATTTTTGGTAATTAAAAAGGAACTCCAAAACTCATCTTATATTAAAGAAATAACCAAGTTGATATTGCCTTAATCACATAAGATGATTAGTTGACTATTTGGAAAACATTTGGAGATATAGGCATAATTGTGGCAATATATTCAGTTTTTTATAATTTGGATCCAAGATGCATTTGACTTACTACGTTTTCTTGTTCCTATTGAACACAATGTATATTGTTTTTCCCAATTACTTACCCAAAAAATATATATATTGTGGTTATCCACAAAGCATAGATTCTAACAATCGCATACCACAAGTTGATTGAAGCGTTTCTGATAACACTCAAAGAACCGCTCAGTTTATAGTGTGATTATGTTGTGAATATGGTTCTGCCAGCCACGGAGATGTGGATCATGTTATTGCATTTCTGTTTGTGTGTGAGACAGAGTGATTATAGTCTGATTAAAGTAGCATCAGTCACTGAGGTTTTGGATACTGTCATGCATCTACCCTTCGGTGCCCATATTTCAGGGCGGGTAATCTTGCCGAGGAATTTTTATCTTCTATGAATCTGTAATGATTTGGCTACGAAATAAACCTACAGAAGATGCCCAACCTTAAATATTGGTTTTTCCCAATAACAGGGGAAGATGACCAGCATCAGGTACCCCGTGGGTAATTGCTCCCTACATTGCTATTCCCAAGGAAAACAGAACGCTGAAATCAACAGAAATTAGACAGATGGAAAGGTGGTTAGGCCAGATTCAATATTACTGCAGCCTTTTTTTTTTTTTTTTTTGTATATGCAGAAAGCAAAAGGTAAATCCCAAAAAGTGAAGCCAAAAAAAGTTGCTTCAAGAACATCATACCTTCCCCTGCTACAAGCAGCTACATTGGGACCTACAGCATGGAGATTGTGGCAACCCAGTGCAGTCCAATGAAGCATTATTAACCAGCAGATACGTAGTTTAGTTAAGCCCCTTAATTAGGCCCTGACTGAGGTGCATGAACAAATATATTTGACAGATAATAGTCTCAAACATGGCAACCAAAGAAGGAATTAGATAAATAAATAGGCAGTGTGCACTTGGAGCCATGCATGAAGGTATATGGCATGAGTCATCCGAATTGTAATAGCAAAGATATATGAGAAGATTATATTTTTGCAGACATCATACTAAAAATGAGGCCATCAATATATGCCGTTAACAACCAAGAGGAAAATCAAATTGCCATGGATGATCAATTGGATATTAGATTGATTGCACGGCTTTCTAGAGAGGTCAAGTCTCCAAATTCCGGAAGCAATGGGAATGTGGGATAGATGGCTGGCCTTGAGTTAATATTTCAGAAGTGACAGAAAACAGATGCCACTGATAATAGACCTAAACAGTTATCATGCTTTAGTTGGTAAAAAAAAGACAGGCCTTTTTATTATAGGGTAGACCAGGGCAGTTGTAGGGCTGCGTAGAATCTAACTTGCTCATAAAATGGAGAGAAGCATGATGATAGTAATATAAATAAAGTAACGAATTAAAAAGATATGATATTTGGTGGTGAGCTTTGTAGACTGGGGACCCCATAATGACAGGAAAGTCTCCTTCTTTTTCTTTGCTTTCTTTTCTATTTGGTGAGTGCTGTCTAAAGGTTTAGAAGAAAAGTAAAGTAGAATCTTGCTCAAGACTTTGTTTTTGTCGAAAACATTTCATTGGCCACATCATTTGGTCGTTTAATTTACTAAACCCCCCTACCAATACACAGACACAGTGCACATATATACATACATACATACACACACACACACACATATATATATATATACACACACATGCATACATACATATTGTATGTATATATGTATGCCTGTGCAAGAGCTGTTATAACAAAATTCCGTTTAGGGGTGTCAAAAATAAATGGGAATACCCCAATGAATTTTTTTTTTTTAAACACCAAAAAAACATCACAATCCCTTTTGTTACGGAATAATTGCAACTCACAGATCATGGTCGAACCAAATATGAATTCTAAATTTTTCAGTGGCCTGTTTCAGGAGTCTTTATGTGAAGATATAGCAGCGAATCAGTCTTCTTTTATGAATTACAATCCACCGGTGGAAAATCAAGCAAGGTCCCTACAATTCCATGCTTTTTCTTTTTCGGCAGAAATAATCCCATGTTCCATTAAGCTAATATGGAAATCATTCTACAGGGCTAAACTCAATCAATGACCATATATTTCCCTGACTCACAATAAACAGTCACAGCTTTAATACTGCCCTGTGGAGGATGGCATCATATCCAGGTTCAATTTAAAGCATATTATGGGAAACATTGGTAAGAGTGTGCCATTGTACCTCAACTTGCATCCTTCATATGCATTTTGAGGCGGTTTACAGTGGAGGGAGGGGAAGGAAATATAGAGAAGCTTTTAATTTTCCTCCCCTTTTCTTCGTTGGGGCATTAAGTGGAAATAAGATGGGGATTTTATGAGCTAATATCTTCTGGGATAAGCTTCTACCACCAAAAAGGCAGATGACAAGAGATGAATATTCAAGCATAGCTTGCTTTCACCCCACAAATGTAGTAAAATAATGTCATATATGCTTTCCTTGTATAAGCACGCAATAATAAAGTACTACAAAATTGGCCTCCCCCTCACTATTACTGAACCGTCATTTCTAATAAAGAGGGTCGCTCAATAGCTGTCTATAGAGCGTCAAATTAAGCAAAAACATCATCCCAATCCTGGAACGCTAACTAGGCCATTATTGTAAGAAGAACAGCAGGAGCATAAAAAGGGAGAAAAAAACCTACATTCATGTTAGGCCAAATGCTTACGCCAGCTGCTTCAATAGACTGTGCCACTGAAATGGGCTGTTATAGACCAGAGATATTCTGAAGCTCAATTTTAGTCCGATTATCCTGTAAAAGACAAATGATACTGATCATGAGCCTTTGGTGAGAATATTATTTTAACATAAATTAAAACACAGTACAAAAAAGTGAACAATTATGGGACACCATAACATGAATAATTTCTGTTATTGATTGTACTATTGATCATCATTGTTAGGTTTATTTTATTATTTTATTTGTGACAAAACTTGATTTTAGTTGAGTTATATTTTAAGTTCTTTATTTATTAATTGTGTATAATTATGATTTAAGATAAACTCTTTAAAAAAAAATTTATTAGGTGCATAAAGGATGTATATACGTACTCCGGAATGTTGGTTCCATGCATGAAGGATACTTGAAGGGCACTCATACATAAATAACAATGACTCCATGCATGAAGCGCATTGGTGTTTGAATCAACGTTTGAATGCCAATATGTATTTTTACTAGTTTCACACTTTGAAACCCTAGTTTTCAACCACACCAATAAATATACTTCTTTCACTTAACCTAGCCATCACCAAAGTGAATATTGAAGAAAAGGAGAGCTAAAGAGTTGTGGAGAAAAAGGAGAAAATTTCTTTCAATATTTGTGATCCAAAAGATTAGATTTTCTCATTCTAAAATCATTCTACCATCATTAAACACTTGTTTCAAATTTGTGAGCATTTAGAGTACTATTAGTGGCTTAGATCTTGGCGTCTGAGAATGTTAGATGTTTCTGAGATAGTAAAGTTAAAAAAAAAAGTTAGAAAGTGTCCTGTTCTGTTATTAGGGAGTAAATTTGAGAAGTTCTTCAGTTGGAGTTACTTTTAAGGAGTAAGTTAAATGTTAGCACATATGTGCCACCGATTTATAAGCTGATTTTTTCATAATTGATCTAATTTAATTGATCTAAGAAGTCTAAAGTTTTATCCAAAAATTATTTGATTCTTAAGGTTCTTATTCATCACATATCATGCACTAATTTATTTTCTACACTTTGTTTATTACTAATATTGGTGTTGTTGAATGACTAAATTGGTTGTTTTAAACTTGTGATATCTAGAAGAAAACATTTTCTACATATATTAAATATTTTTATAATTTATACTTT
>JAODPA010112921.1:0-35224 GCA_025585075.1 Nepenthes mirabilis
GCCCAATGTGCAAAGCGCGGACGGTCAACGCCTGGGTTGACCGTCTGCGTGCTTGTTGGCTGCCCTCATGAAAGGTGTCCGTCGCTGGCCTCCATATGGGCTATGGGCCTGAGTGAGTTAGGCCCATTACTGAAGAAGGGTCTTATTTGGGCCCAGCATGTAGGAAGCGGACGGTCAACGTTTGAGTTGACCGTCAGTGTGTTGGCCGCCTTCGTGGAGAGCGGGGGGCGATCCACTGATGGGCTGTGGGCCAGAATGGAATAGGCCCATCACTGTTGCAAAGCCTCTAGAGGCCCAACAAACTGGTCAACGCCGAGTTGACCGTTTGTGAGTAAGTTGGCCGCCAGGACGGTCAACGCCAACGTTGACCATCTTTGGGTCTTTTAGTTCTTGAGCTCATCTTCTTACTGGGCCGTCAGAAATATTGACTGGCCTTTCCTTGGGCCAACCCATTATTGGTGCACCCATCAGTATTATATTATTAACCTTAGTTATATGACAAAATAATAAATATTTAATTACTAAAAGAAGAAATATTTCATGATTGATCATTTTCTATAGATTATTAGTTCAAATAATAATTGCTTTTTTATCTGGTCCACTAGGCCTCAGAATTGGCCTGTATAATTAACCCGGCGTGTTATGGCCCAATTTATGCAAGGCTACATGCGGTCGGCCCGTGAGTTCGTCGCGTCACAACATGACACAGCATACTTAGCACCCGTAGAGCAGCTTGTCAATATGTCCAACCTTCGTTCTTTTTGATTTTTTTTTTTAATTTTTTTGCTGGGTCAGTAGTTTGATGGTTGTAATCCCTCCGCGTAACTGAAATAGCGTGCGAACCGTCCCTGCCTATTTTATTGTCTATTATCAACCCCAGAGGCTGGACAATTTGCAACAATGGCGAGTTTACTAGTATTTTCCTTAAGAACACTCTTCGTCGTGTTGGGTTGTGCGATGGTTGCTACTCTTATCTACACTATCTCCGTTGATGGTCTTCCTTTCCGTAAAGACGTCCTTACTCCGTATGCTCTCGGTCTCTCTCTCTCTCTCGATTCTGCATTTCGTGTGCCCTTTTCTCTCTGTTCTGGTGAGACTGTAATTGATTTGCAGTGCATTGATATCCAATACTCTTAATTCGTATCATTTCATGCCTATTAATAAGTAGTCATCATGATCGTGGCAATTTTTTACTATTGGAAAAAAAATTAAATTGTAAATACCATGACGAGATGTTATTCTGAAATTAGTGTTTCAAGTATCTTTGAAACGAGTAGTATGATTGGGTTAAAATAGGTGCAGATGACATTTCGGAATACACAAGGGTCTTCTAAGTTGTCTTGGCTCCGTAGAGCTCTTCTTGTTGGAGGCAATGCCTGAAATTGTCTCTGTGTTATCGCTGTCAAACATTTAGCTATAGAGTCCATAGATTGGATGACGAGCAGACTCCACCATTGAATGGTTTGGGGAAGGTTATATCCACGCAGCCTTGATCCTGCATTATAGAAAAGCTAATCATACCATTACGTCAAGATTTACCTTCGGACATTAGTTTGGATGACAATATAAATAATGAAATGGGCAGACGTGTTTATTGAATAAATTAGTCACGATACCAATTCATATAATAAGAGGTCATATGCATGCCAATATTATGACCTCTATAAAGAGCACAAGTGGTATACTGGCACTTGGATGTTTGAGTTGAGGTAACTGACTATTGGTAAACGGATAAGTAAATGACATTCTTTGTGACGAACCGGCTATATTTTTATCATATATGACCTCCGTCAGAATCATACATAACAAAAGTAATTAATTTTAGAGCATAAAAAAAATTTTCTTTTCCTTTTTACACCCACAGGATCGCAATTGGCCAAACTACTTAAGTTGGCCCTCAAGCTGGCTAGCCAAGGTTGTTGGTCAACCTTATCTTGACCGGCCAAAAACGAGGTCGGTTGGCTATAATGCACATGAGATGCCACTAGGAACCAAAAGTTACTCAAACCATAAAATTTTACGCAAGCGTCTAAATATTCATTTTATTTACATAGCAAGCCCTTAATACAAAATTTTCCAAAACATCCCAAAATACATTAAGTCCGCTCGCAATTTTGCTACATCAATCCAGCATGATCTTCCAGCCTAGTTAGTCCGTCCAATCCTATTCTTTCTCATCCAGCATAAACTCATCATCGTCTGAAAGAAAACAAAAGGGGAGTGAGCAGAAAGCTCAGCAAGATATTTATAAGAAAAAGTCATATATAGTCATAAACAGAACAGAAATAGACAAAATGTAATAAAGGCATTTTTGCATGCAGATCATGAAACATGGCTAGAGTCAATTTCATAAAAACACATGCCGAAGTCATTTTCATGCAACTTGGTTTCCAAAGCATGTTTCTATTTTCAAACCAATTTCCATCAAAAACCGGCTACATTTAAGGTCTGCAGCTACTCAACCATTAAAAACAGATACATTTTAGGTCTGCAACTATTCAGCTATCAGAGAACAATTACATTTAAGGTCTGCAACTACTCGACCATCAGAAACAGCTACATTTAAGCCTGTAGCTACTCGGCTATTAGAGAATGGCTATATACCATCATATCAAATAACGGCTACATTTAAGGCCTGCAGCTACTCGGCCATCAAATCCATTTTCATAAACCATGAGCATCCAAAATCCGAAAGCAATGCATCCCAAGTTCTCAATGCACAGAGGTCCGAAATTCTTAAACCAGCAAGAGACGGAAGTCCTTTAAAACCACAATAGCCGAAGTTACTCAACAATGCAAATAATCGAACATCTTTTACATGCAAATAGCCGAACTTCCTTTAAACATGCTCATGACTAGATTTCTTCAAACATGCAAATATCCGAACTTCATGCAGATATGCAAATAATCAGACTTCTTAAGACATGCAAATAATTGAAGTTCTTCCTTAATGCAATTGAACGAAGTTCCTCAATGATACATTCATAAAAAAATCACAACATGCAGAAATCAATTACCTTATCATGCTTCCCATAGATACATAATAAAGAGAGCATGAAAATAATATACTTAACAGACTTTAAACATGAATTTATCAAAAATGTAGGGTACATTTGCTTGAAATTCTGATTTTTGAACTCCCTTAGATCTAGCCTGAAGTTCTTCTACTTAGATTTAGCTGGAACTCTTCCTCTCCTTCTTCTCCTTCGTTTCTTTTGTCTTCTTTTATCTTCTTGGTATCCCTTTACCTTGCTTCCAAACCTCCAGACTTAGTATTTATAGACAATAGGGTCGGTGGGAGTAGGTAGGGACAAGTTAACTACTTTATACTTCTTTTCTTACTGCATTATCTTTTCTAGAAGGTCAGCGGAGTAAGTTGGAGTAGGTTACCTACTTCAAATATTTTTTTCTTATTTTATCTTCTAGAGAATTCCAGATCATTTAAGTAGGTGGAAGCAGTTCATCCACTTTGGCTGGATACTCCATCTCCAGAAATTTACTCAATGTTCTCCGGATTTCGTTTCCGGAATTTTACTCTATCGTCTCCGAATATTTACTTAATCGTCTCCGGATTTCTCCTAAATCCTCTCTTGGAAATTTACTCAAAATTTCTTCTCCAGAAATTCACTCTCAATTTCCTCTTTGGAAATTCACTTAATCTTCTTCCAGAAACCCACTCAATTCTCTCTGGAAATTATCTCCGGAAATTACTTAATGGCAGCCGGAAATGGTCTTCGGAAATTTGCTTAATCGTCTTCGGAAATCATCTTCAGAAACCCACCCAATTGTCTCCGGAAATCGTCTCCATAAACTCCCTCAATTGTCTCCGGAAACCCACCCAATTGTCTCCGGAAATCGTCTCCATAAACTCCCTCAATTGTCTCCGGAAATCGTCTCCAGAAACTTACCCAATTCTCTCCAGAAATTATCTCTAAGCTCCTCTCCAAAAATCCTCTTCAGAAATCTTTTCTAAAATCCTCTCCGAAAATCTTCTCTAAATTCCTCTCCAGAAATCTTTTCTATATTTCTATCCGGAATTCCTCTCTAAAATCCTCTCCGGAGAAAGCCTCAATCCACTCTGAAAATCCTTTCTGGGTTATAGTCTCTGGAGATTGTCTGCGAATTATCGCCTCCGGAAATCGTTTTCGAAAACTCACTCAATTGTTTCCAAAAATCGTCTCCGGAAACTCCCTCAATTGTCTCTGGAAATCATATCCAAAAACTTACCCAATTCTCTCCAAATCATCTCTAAGTTCCTCTCCCAAAATCCTCTCCGAAAATCTTCTCTAAATTCCTCTTGAAAAATCCTCTCCGGAAATATTCTCTAAATTCCTTTCCTGAAATCTTCTCTATATTCCTCTCCGGAATTCCTCTTTAAAATCCTCTCTGGAGAACGCCTCAATCCACTTCGAAAATCCTTGCTGGACTATAGTCTCCCAAGATCGTCTCCGGATTATTGCCTCTGGAAATCGTCTCCGAAAACCCGCTCAATTGTCTCCAGAAGTCATCTCTGGAACTCCCTCAATTGTCTCCGGAATTATCGTCTCCGGAAATCATGGTCTCTGGAAATCATCGTGTCCAGAATCATCGTCTCCAGAAATCATCGTCTCCAAAATTCATCTTTGTCTCTAGGAATCAACATGGTCTTCGGAAATTTATCATGGTCTCCGGATTATCTTCTCCTGCATCCATGGTCTCCGGAAATTATCTTGGTCTCCGGAAATTCATCATGGTCTCCGGATCATCTTCTCCGGCATCCATGGTCTCCGGAAATTATCTTGGTCTCCGGAAATTCATCATAGTCTCCGGAAATCATCATGGTCTCCGGATCATCTTCACCCAATTGTCTTCTGCTTCCTTTGGCTACTTAACGCAGCTTATTTTCTCCCGGTGGCTAAAGAAGTCAGTCGCTCGGCTATAACAATGACTTCCCATTTTATGCCGATCAATGGGTGTTGATAGGTTATTTTTCTCAACATCCCACCAAATTGTAACCGGCCATTTTCATCAATTAGCAGCCGGCCATTTTTACCGGCTATTTGGCTGCTTGAGCAATGGCTCCCCCCTACGGCTGCAAACACGGTTCAACATCCCACGGCCGCAGCTTCTTCCATGGCCACTAAAGCAGCCGGCTTCTACGGCCGTAGCCAACTCCCCTTTTTGCCGTCCAATAGTTTCCTCTTGGTATTATAGCCGGTCAGCAACGTTGACGGGACATTCTTCCTAATTTATTTCAACCGCTCCCTTTTCATTTTAGCCGGTCAGCATAATCACCAAATTCTGGTCAAACTCTTCCAATTTTCCGGTCACACTTTATCCACCAAATTTCCAGTCTACTTCTTCTATATTTCCGGTCAACTTTATCACCAAATCTACTTCCAAATTCCAGTCAACATAATCACCAAAATTCCGGTTAAACTCTTCCAATTTTCGGTTATCAATTAATTCTTCCAGTCCACTATTCTTGTCCTTAGCAAATAATTTTTTGGCCATAATGACTTCTTAATATTTCTCCCATAAATTTATTAGACCAAATCTTGATTATACGACCTTAATTACTATATGTGAAAATTGAGATGTTACATTCTTACCCTTAATTTCATTTTTTTGATCTAGAATATTGTTTGGAGCAAGTAAAAGGAAAAGCTGTTCTTCTGTGTCCATCAGGAACATCAGCTTATTCAGCCAAAGTTAAAACATTCATGCTCATAAAGCAAGCAAAAAACAAACATACCCCAGTCCTTTTCCTCCTCCTGTCCCACCCAAACCGTCTGTTGTTAATCTCCCACAAGCTTTCGTTTACCCTGCCATAATCTTTCAGATTTACCATATTTAAGCCTGAAAAACTTAAAGAATACAAAAATTTTCCTCTCTTCTGGAAAATCCAAGAAAATTCCTAGCATCCAAATATTTAGATGTTTGTAAAATTATGAAAACAAGCCTCCACTGAACCCCACAAATATTTTATCACAATGTCATAAAACAAGCCCAATCAAACAGTCAATGACTTCCCATCAATATTTGTTAAATTTAAAGCCAGTAATTCACTATTTCTCTACCTTATTTGCTAGCCAATTCCCATGCTAGTTAGTGATTATTTTAGGTGGGTTGCAAATCCAATGAGAAGTTCACTTGTTGATTTAGCAGCAATGAATAATTTACATGAACATCAACCTCAAGTTACCATTATGTGTAACCAGAAATTAAGCTGGCCTTAAATGTTCAAGTGGGCATACTTTATCCTTCTCTCCTATGTCCCCACGTATAATCCAAACTACCACTAGTTACTCTAGTTGGGATTGCTTGTGTTGTCACTTATTTTGAGTGCCATACCGAGGAGGATGAAATCATTGCAAGATAGTAATGATGTTAACAAATAAAAGGTTGTCTTATTCTTAACCCCAATATACAGTTTCATTGACCATTTCCTTAACTAAATGAGGAAGATGAAATGATCTATGACTGGTTTTAATATTTATTTTCTAAAACATTTTGCAGGTGGATGACCACAACTTTGATTGACTACTATATCAATGTCCTTCCTTTGGCGGTAGGGTTTATATCTATGATTTATTTATTGGTTCTTACACAGTACAAGATTGACACATAACTTTATGCTTTATTTGGAAGCACAATCATAATTTGTGAACAACGCTATGCTCCCCCCCCCCCCCCCAAAAAAAAAGAAGTACAAGAAATGAAAACATTACCAACAGTTTGAATTTGAAATTAATTTACACATGATAAGGAAGTTTAAGATGGTCTTGGCACATGAAATATAGATTTGATGATATACTTGTAAGGAAAAGTGAATTGACTGATTCTAGAAAATGTACTCATAAGTGATACGGAACTCATTGAAGTTAGATACAATAATAATATGGGTGGTAGGCCTAGAACTATTTAAATCTATGCCACTAAATGATTTGACTATGCTTTAAATTTTGGATAATTTTGCATCAGATAATGGTATGGCAGAAGAAAATTTACATACCTAGACATAAATAGTGGGACTCAAGGCTTTCACACTCAGTAGTTAAGTTGATGGGTGAAGAAAGTATTGTAAATATTTGTTATATTAAAGTCAAATCAAAGATCAATGGCACATGTTCTACCACTCCAACTCTCCTTCGCCATCTTATAAACTTCGAAAAGGGAAAAAAAAATTACTATGCTGCATAGGTATTCTTTGGGTTTTCAAAAGTCATATATCCTTATTCCATAGCATTTTCTTGGTTCAGGTTTGAATTTTGAGACTTTTTTAGGTGCTTTCCCATCATCATGAAGAAATGAATGAAATGTTTGGCTCTTGAATAATGATACATTGATTATATGCCTTGCACTAAAACACATTGATATTCTCACAAGTTGACAATTGTGGTTTGTTAGAAAAACATGGGATTTTACTCTATAGACCCAATGTTGCCATATAGTTTAAAATATAGGGGGAGAATATAGTGAATCAATCATTAGTCTTGGTTTTTTGCCCCTTTTGGCTAGTGCAAGTATAGCAAAGAAGCAACAACAGTTGAAATGTGATTACTTTTGCAATGGTTCTTCATGTTTCTGTTCTTTGCTTGAGTAAGTTGGAAATATGTTTGTTATTTTGGCTTTATTATTGCATGGAAATGAATATGGTTTTTGCGGCTAGAAAACATGGATTTTGGCATGCTCCTTATTCTGTAAACATGTTAAAGGGCATAGACCGGTGAAACTAATTTGTCATTATGTGTTTTATAAGTAGAATTGCTATTGGTTGATTCTACTATTGGCAGCATTGATGCAAATATAAGCCAATATGTATTGGTTTTGGGGCCCCTGATATCGATATTTTCTATTGCTACGATAATATCGTATTATGTTTTCATATTAGTCGATATAAATTATATATCAGTTGATACAACTTTGTCAGTTTATATTTTTTAGATATATTTTTTTGTTCGATATATTTGATATTAACATGTATTTTTATATATGTCCAATACCGATACGTATTGCTTGATGCACCCGATACCGATATAATCTCAACCAATACCAATACCGATATTTTCATCCATAATTGGTAGTGATTGAAATCTAACTTTGTTAAAGATATTTTTACTACAATTGGCAAATAAAATAGTAGACAAACAAAGTGAACGTGAGATTTATTGTGATAATTGGGGTTGATAATAAAACAAAATTTTCATTTTAATTACTTCTGAAAGTAATTTTTTTTTTTTTTACTTTTTGAGTGTGTGTTTCCCTAGTTAAAAAATTGCACAATGAATTCATAACAGGGTTTGGACAACCTTGCTGGTTTTGGGGGATTTTATAAAGCTTGTTGAGCTTCAAGTGAGGCAGGTTTCTCGGGTGTTCTTCTGTTGTGACTTGTGACACTTGGTTTGAAGATGATCACAGAAAGGAAAATCTCTTATCTATTTAATTTTGGTTTGTTTGAAGATAATTATTGTGAACATAGAGCGACTTTCACTATATTATTTTTTCTATGGAGCTCGTTGTGTGGTACACCCTTGCCTGTTGGAAGTATAGAAACCATGATATGAGAACCAGTCTACAAGGTATTGTGCAAAGGCAGATGATTAGAAATATTGGTTGGTCTAATACTGACCTTGTAAGACCTAATTTCATCATGCCAGAAATTTTACATTTAAAGAGCTTTACTCCTACATTCTACAGTAAATTTCCTGATGTTTCTTCTTTTTGTTTCAACAACTTGCCATTTGTCATGCAAAAAAGAGACTATCCTGATTTCCCACCTTCATCAATGTGTATTCATGATAAGTATTCTATGCCATTGTTGATTGCTTTCCACAAACCCTGCACAAGGGGTCCAAATGGGCTTTGTCTGCCTACCAGCGTCTTTTACTTTGTGTTTCGACAACCTGTCATTTTGATTGGACAACATTATACATCAATTGTAATTACTGTTTGCTCAAACCATATTCTTCTTTACTAACAATGTATGAGATAGTGAATGCGGACAAGCTAAATTACTCGGCCAAAGAAGGTGCTTTTAACTAGAATGAGTATCCCTCACCGGTTAGGTTTTGAATTTTTCTGCACTAGTTCTTTTCATACCTGTTGTTTATGTATCATGCACCAATTTGTTTATCTAATAGGCTCCCAGAGGCAAGTCAAGATAAGTAGCCAGACAGGCTTCCCTTCTTGTTACTGAAAATGTGGCCAACTCTTCTTAATTGGACATCTGCTTTGCTGGAATATTAGTGCTCTTGTCTAGATTTAACCTCATACTTGTCATTGCCTTGATGATAACAGTATGATCCTAAGTACCCAAAATTTAGCACATTATGGCCCACATAATATTGCAAAAATAAGGTGGGAGGCTGATAAACCTGACCACTTCTGATACCTATGGAATATGATTAAGCCAAACCTCCCCTAACCGCTTTGTTGACCATCTTGTTTAATCCCTCCAATACTCTTTGTCAATGCTATACAGCCGTGAATAAATCTGACTGTTCACCTTTGAAGAGAAGGGAAAAAGGAGTTGAAATGTTGAATGAATTTATCTTTTTCTCCTTTCACAAAAAAGCATTCTCTTCGCCCTACACCACTTAGTCATTGGCCTTTTACAGTGCCAGGCAGCCAGCTGATAAATCACTCCCAGATCCTGAAGTTTCTGCCATCCAACAGTTCATTGAGAGTAAACCTGCATTCTAGAACCTCTCTACTGCTAGTGAGCATGTTGATTACTAGAAATGAGTTGATGGAGAGCCTTCTCCATGGAATTAGCTATCACCTTCTTGGAAGGAGATGTCAGCATGATGTCATCACCAACTTCAAGGTCATGACAGGCTCGTGAAATTCTAATCTGAAGTGCAAGCCTGCTTTCTTACCAAGTTAGTTAGAAGAAAGTGGTTGAAATTAAGGAGTGGGAGGGAGATTAGGTGAATTTCTTTGATTCATACCTATTTCTACATGGGGTGCGGGAAGTGCAAATTAAATGTATGTGCCCATTGGATCTTTGTTGTCACAACTTGTGTAGCTATAGTAATACAATTGTCAGCATGAATATAGTGGATTTGACCTTATGTCCACGTAATATGACTGCTTAGGTTTTTCTATGGCTCTGTTTAGCATGGAGACACACAGAGTTTAGAATGCTACACAACTAAGAGCTTATCTTGTCATTTATGCTTTATACGTCTTTGTGACTTGGGTGTTGGACTGTTGATGAATGGCATATTTATGTTGTTATCTACATGTATATGAAATTTATCTAGCATTATTACTAAATCCTTTACCTCTACATGCATTTTTAAATATTTGATCCATTACTGATAATAGACATACAACCTTTGAGGATTGATTGATATTTGCTTTGAAGTTTTGAATTCTCTTTCCTTTGCACTTTCTGATTTGTTTTAGATGTTCCAGGATCCTCACATGAGGGTCTTTATGTGACACCACTCCAACCACATAAACTTCTTCCTAGAAGTGTCCATGCTGCTTAATTTCAATTGACTAGAAAGCTTAAGACTTTATCCTTCCATCCATACCAGATTTCTTACATTCTTTTGAACTCAATTGTCAAATCAGGCATGGGTTAGCTACAAGGAAGCAAATTGGCTTACTGCATCTATTTGGGTAGTTTTGTTCGTATGCTTGGGAAGGTATACACAGATGTTGTCATTGTATATCTTGTATATAATATGGAGTTCCACATGTTAATTATAAGAATTGGTATTCCATGCGTAATAGCCATGAGAATGTGCCAGTGCTCCTATCTTTGTAGTTTGGAAAACATGCTTAAATGAATGGAGTACATTTTCCTGCATCACAATAATTTGTAAGTACTCCTGGTTTTGTGTTGTTTCCTGTTTCTGTTTCTGTGGTTTGTTTGATTCTTGTACGCACCAAATCATTTTGTTTCATATATCAGGTAGCTTTATTAGAATGATATTGTCAGCTAAAATAATTGTCTTGAGTCTCTTGGCTGTGAATGGAGGTTTTTTTACAAAAAATTGAGTTGGCAAGTGATACAGGGGTGATGATCCCAGTTTTCCTTGTTTGAGGTACTTCTGAATTTTACTCCTCTTTTGTTGGAAGATAGCTATTGAATGTAATTCCTTGGGGATAAGAGCTGCCTAAATCCTGGCATGTGGTCATATAAACAATTATCCCAGTTATGCATATAACTCGTTTTTGCCAATTAGAAGCAAGTAGATAATGGACGGTGAGCTTGGTACAACAAGATGTTTGCTGAATTGTGAAAACAATTCCTTAGGGCTTGGAGGCCCATCTTAAATTGCAAGAACAACTTTCTCTAATAAAGGGGTGAGACAATATAAATCTGCCTTCCTACAACCTGCCACATGGAGCCTTCTGCACCTGGCCGTTCTTTAGAAGCAAACAGATAACATGCTGGATCTACAGTGAATCATAGATGCCAAACTATCAATCTGAAAAATATTTGCGTTCTTCTTAACATAATGCCAATCTGATAAATATTTGCATCCATCTTAACGAATGTTTGCTGAATTTTGATTTTGAGTTGCTATGTTAGATGAGATGTTCTGCTCCTGAACATCCCTCCTGCAGTTTTTTCTTTTCTTTTCCTTTGTTCTTCAATTTCCTCATCCACTTCTGTTTTAGGCTAAATTTGTTCTGATCCCTAAGGCCTTCTCATTGTTAATATTTAGTCAATTAAAAACGGAGAACTATAAGAAAACTAGGAGCCAGACCCCATCAATCTGTCGGGTTTTCCGCTGAATTTCAGCTAAATTATAAACCTCTTTGGTTATTTGATTTCATTTTGAATATTCCCTCTTTGTTTAAATCATTTTGTGACCTCCCTCGGCACAATGTTGCTCTTATTCAGAAAAATCAAATGCTAGATACCTGAAAGATTTCGGTCTATATTAGTTTGGTGGTAGTTCTTTACAAATGGTTAGCCAAAGTACTTGCCAGAGGTTTGATAAAGTTATCAGTTCAAAATTGCAGCATGCTTTTTCTTGGGAAGGCAGATTTTAGACATAATGTTAGTTGCAAATTAATGAATTGATTCCACATTGAAATTAGGTTGTCTAGTGTGTTGTGCACATTGTTCTCATATTGATGAAGGGAAAACATTGCCAAGATGAGAATGCTAGCAAGAGGGCTTATTTCTTTCATACATTTTCTTGTCACTTATGAAAGAGCTTTTATGTTTATGTTATATAGGTTTTAGCAACAATTGTATTGTGCTAGAATCCAAATCGAGCAATATAAATTTTTATATAATTTTTCTTGTATCTTTAAAATTTTCTAGGAATTTAGGTGAATTTAATTTAAATTTTATATTTGCGAAAAAAATTAGATATCCTATCGTAAAAGTTAGAGCCTTTCAATATATACCAATACCTAAGGCCAAAATATCAAAACTCGCTTTATGAGAGAATGAATTTTTAAAATTTTCTTTCATATCCAGTTATTGCTTTGTTACTATTCCTTGCTTGCTTGTGTTTCCACTATTTCAACAAGCGACTTATTTATATTTGATATACTTGACACTGGTATAGTTTCCACGTTACGTCCCGATATTGACCCCAACACTAAGAGTGCTTGTGCGTTAACAGGCTGACGTTCATTCCCGCTAAGAATTAAACACATCATACAGTTTTGTGGCTATAAAAATTGGACTGTGACAACTAGTATTAGAGATTGACTTAAAAGAAGTGCAGTAAGAAAGTTCTTAGTTTTTGGAAAATCATACATGGTAGGATAGTGATGGCCCAATTAATGTCACAGCCGGCTACTCAAACGACTCCCACAGTTCATCAAAACGTGGTGACTCGTCTTTAAGCTATTTGAGAGAAGGGTGACTGAGTTCGAAACTCAAGATGAGTTTTTGGATTGGATGGAAAGATGGGCAAATGACCTCATCATCTAATTGTGGTCCCTAGAAGTGGTGGTTAAAGATCTAACGGGTGATGTTCACGACCCTATAAGGGTATGGCAAAAGGAGAACACCAAGCTCACTGGTAAGGTGAGCCTTCTTGTGTGCACTATCGTGACTGATTGTAGTGCCTTCAGCGGTGGTAGAGTCAAGCCTTCGGAACCTCGCTCATTTGGTGGTGCGCGAGATTTAAAGAAGCTTGACAATTTCATCTTTGATTTGGAGCAGTACTTTAGGGCTACAATGATGGACTCCAATGAGGCAAAGGTTTTTATGATGACTATGTACATGACCGGTGATGCCAAGCTATGGTGGTACACCAAATATGAGGAAATGACCTAAGGAAGATTAAATATTGACTTGTGAGAAGACCTCAAAAGAAATCTAATGGCACAGTTCTACCATGAGAATATCGAGGTCATGGCATGAAAGCACACAGGGACAATAAAAGATTATGTTAAAGCATTTTTGGCATGCATGTTAGATGACTGAACCTCAATAGGTGTGATTTTTTTACCTTGCAAGTGCACGAGAGTTCGGTGTAGTTTTCCCGGTAAATCGGGTATTGTATCCACAGGGAGTCGATTTTCTACATAAAAATAATTTTTTAACTATTTTATAATTTAAAAATATTAAAGGACAATTAAAAACATTAATTTTGTGATAATCATAGTGGTCGTAACGGCTGTGGTACGACCTTAAGATTAACTAAAAGATACGAAATATTAAACAATGTTGGAGAAGCTTCTCTAAGAGCAAATGCGGTTCCTCTGAAGAAGAGACAAGTGCCTCTTACGAAAATATAAAGGCCCTGTCTAGATCATTACTCATATGGGGAAGGCATCGTATAAGATAGATCATCCATAATGGATAAAGGTCCACCTCATCTTTCATATGAGCTCTTTGAAGCCATATTATCCTGACATAGAAGACTCCTCACGCAATCAGTCACAATGCTCCAACATACAAATGAAGCCACAGCTAGCGCCAGAAGTTGGAGAAATCATTGCTGAATGGGAGGTGACTATATTATCTGAAAAAAAGAAGAAAGAAGTGCTCGTGAAGTGGAAGGGGTGACCAATAGAAGAAATAAGTTGGGAATTTGCTAATACTTGCCTTTTGATTATTGATTGGTGCTTGTTCAATGGTAATACTTCCTCGAGTCTAAATATGGTGCTATGTGCTTAGCTTGCTTTGAGAATATGTGGGTAAGGGTTTATTGAGCTAAATTTGTATTTCTTTTTCCAATCCTGCTCTGTTTCATGCTAATAATGCTAATGCAATTAAGATTGCCTGTAATCCGGTTTTTTATGATTGCACAAAACATATTGAAATATATTGTCACTCCAATTGGGAATCACTTAACCAATTTGTGATTACTCTTCTAGAGACTTTCACACACCTTCAAAAGGTTGATATGTTCACCAAAACTCTACAATGACAAAAACATTAATTAATGATTGATATATTGATATTTCTTGATCGATTAACATCAATTTGAGGGGGATATCAATTGTTGAAATATGTTCATAATATTATCTAATATTAGTTTCCCTGTTTAGGAGATTGAGATGGTTTGTAATTGGTGATTAATTAGATTGAGGGCTGTAATTATGTGATATACATTGATTATACTGATTATAATTAGAGTTTTTTAAATTTAACAAGGAGAATTTTATCAGGAAAGGCATTCAAATCAAAACACATCTTGTCTTCTTCCCGGGTCACTTGATGAAGAATTTGATGAATTGAGCTCAACATAGAAAATTCTGCTTATTAAGCTTGTGCATAGTAATCTTGATAGTGGGACTTTCTGAGTCTTTATAAAGCCCGTATTTAATAAAATCATTGCTATTTACATAATTACCTCTTTCTCACTTCTTTCCTTTATCTACTTCCTCGGTATTTCACCTTGAATCATTGTGGAATAAAATTGACAGATTATTTCTAACTTGATCATTTCTTTTCAACACAAGAAAGGGCTGTGCCAAATTTTCTCGAGATGCCTCTATGAGACAAATTAAATCCAATGGACCGGTTAAGGAACTCGAACGGCAACCAAATTAATTCCAAATGATGGGAGGATAGTTAGACACTGAAATTAATTCAATTAGCAACTAAATTATAACCCGGTTGCGGAGAAAGGACCCGAGCGACAATGTGGCTAAACTTCAGCCATGAGGGCAGCTAAAATGCTGCCAAGAGGGAATCATAGAATCTGATTTTCTAGCCTCGATTCTACACAGCAGCAGCCCACATAAACCAAAAATCAAAATCCCTCCTACCCCAGCAGCAGCTATAACATTAATTGAGGATTCTTCCACCAAGTATCACACGGGTGGTGAGGCACCAACATTTAGCAAAATGTGGGTGGGGACTTAAGAAGCAGCTTATAGCTGCATATTTTGAGCAAACTTAAGCAAGTAGCTGAAGCAAGTCCACAGCAGCCAATTTTGGGACTTTTTCCAACCATGACGCAACCGTTAGCAAGGCACCAACACTTAGCAAAATTTAGGGAAATGAGGAAGCAGCTTATGGCTGCATACCTTAGCAATTCGGGCAGCAGCAGCCATGCATATTGAGAAAGGAATCGAGCAGCAGTAAATCAGCAAGAAAGGGCAATATAATTCAGCTAATATAACTCCCGGGTCATGGGCAGCAATTCACCAACACAGCAAAATTTGGGAAATTGAGAAGCAGCTTATAGCTGCTTACCTTAGCCAAACTTCAGCAAGCAGTCCACGCAACAGCATCAGTATCCCTTGACATTAACAGCACTTCATCAGAAGCTTCCAACTCCAGCAAGGCAGCAGCTTACCTCGGCAAGCATAAGCTGCTCCTGTCATCCAATTAGCTACCAATTAGAAGCTCCCATTAGGCAAAACGTGGAGTTAACACCAGCCAAAGTAGAGGATGATTCAGCATGTTAACTTAGCCACACGGCTGGAATTCAGGAGAGGAAAATTAGGAGGTGTTGGCTGGCTGGTGACTCAGCACCTCAGCTGAAAATATTATAAAAGGACGTGGGAGGAACAGAGGAGAGGAAAAAGAAAGAAAACCGTGGAAAATAGGGAGAGAAACAGAAGGAAAAACAGAAGAAAACAGAGAGAACTAAGAGGTAGTAAGGGAGCAGAACCAGAAACCAGTAGGAGCAACAGGGAATGTAGTTGAAAATTTTGGCAAGTGTACTTAATTCCTTTCTTTCTTTGGTGCTTATTATTGATTATTCTTTCAAGTATTATTGTTCTAATACTTGCCTTGTGTTAATTTCTTGCTTATATAATCATATTAGCATAAGTTATACTCGGCTGAGATTTGAAATCAGAATGTAGAGGAAAAATAGTCTCTGTAATTTGGCTTAATCGGTGATCAAATTGTTTCCAAACAAGCTCAAATTTGGTGTACAATAAGCTTAATATCTTATCTATGTTGTGACCAAATGGCTCATGGAAATGAATTGAATCGGTCACTGAACCCGTTCTCACATCAGTGACATGCCCAGTTTCAGCTGGTATGCTGATATCTGAATTTGCAGCCTACCAACTAGGCCTCAAATGGGTTGAACCGGCAGCCACAGTGACTTAAGTATCTTAGGATAATGTGGAAGCATCACCCTATAAAATGTGACCCCAAACCGATCACGAATTGGTCACCAAAACCACAATAAGAACTGTCTACATCAGAACACTACTGATGCAGAATCTGCGGTTGTAATTCTGACCTAAACCGGCTAATAAATTAACTTGAATCAGCTATGAACTGAGCATAATTTTAAACATGAGTCTCTTAACTGTAATAGGATTCTTTGGAAAACGGGTCTAGAAATAGCCATAAAATCGATAATAACAGAATTGGTCCCTAAGCATTTCTACTGATGCTGAATGGGTAGGTTAAGAAATAGAGACTAAACCGGGGCCAATTCGGCTGAACAGGCAGCTGGCCCAGCCAACGTATAATCTTTTGAGACTAAACTAATTACCAGTAAATTGGCCGCCTCAAACTTCTTGAGATGAGTACTGAACCGGCCTCCTAAACTGGACCAAACCGGATTCAGCATCCTTGATGCTGAATCTGGCAGCCAGCAGAAATAAACCAAACCGGCCCGAACCTTGTTGAACTAGCACTTGACCTAGCCAAATTAACAAGTATTAAGGTTGAACTATTGACCTATAAAATTGTGGCCAAAAATACTTCCGAAATAATACTGTACCGGACCTTAGAAGCTGTCAAGCAGCTTTCCAGCGTGTGCTGGATTTAGGGTCACTCAACCGGTTCAGTTCCGACTGTCAAACCAGATGAACTGGCATCCGGAAATTTATTAGAATAATATAATTTAATAATAAAATATTCACGGTAAAAATTAAGACCCAAACCGATCTCCGAATCGAGCCCCGAACCAGCTAGATGAGCTAGCAAGCATATCGAATTAACCGGTTCATCGAGCTAAGTGTGGAAAAATCAAATTGGACCGACCCACAGACCAACCCTTAACTTGTTCCCAGACCAGAAACTGAGTCCTTAGGATATCGTACAAAAAAATTTGACTAAAAGAATTAACCAAGTCAATCCCATGGTCAAATTACCGAGCCGACAACTGAGTCAGCCGAGTATAACCCGTGTTAAATCTGAATTTTTAACACATGTAAAAAGATTAAGGATTAAACTACGAAACCGGAAAAATGCATCATTTTTTGTTATAATTTACGATTTGTTAAAGTACCGTAATTTATGATTATATGTTCGATATTATGAAAAATATATGGAAGTTTTATAAATTCCATTTGAATAAGTATTTTCTCCCAGAAGGAGAAAAAGAAAAAAGAAAAAAAATTATGAATAACGTGAAAGCTTCCATAAAAAAGTTTTCAGCATGGAATAAGAAACTGGATTAAAGAATTATTTTCAGCGGGTGATATTCCTTACCATGTCTTAGGATATTACGGTGAAAACTCGATGACTGCCCCTCGGCCGTGGGGGTACTTTTGGCAGCATTTCTGTATTTGGCCCCGTATATTGGGTTAAAAGTATACCACTCACCACGGGATGTTGAATTGCGTGGCTCTGTGCATTAGATTGTATAAAAATATACGCAATCTTTTTCTCAATTGACCACTCCGTTAGCTGGTAAAGCATACTAGACCTAGTCCCTAAAGATAAATGGTAAAATGATAAATGATAATTAAAAATCAGAAAATAAAAGTTAAAAGAAGTTAAAAGCTCATACATGTTCCTATTCCTTTGATTTATATGTTTATTTTAAGTATGAATATTCATGTCTTTACTTATTTGTACATTGTTTAATATTTAGCTCACTTTCTTGCCGTTTTTTAACCCCTCAGATGGCGACTAGAAGTTTATACCAGATGAGTTAGAGTAAAGATCAGAGTGTTATGCTGATTTGTGTACTGTATTTTGATTGAATGTAGTATATTTATGAGAGCATGTAATGAAATTTGTAATGGAATGAACATGAGTTTATGCTTCCGCAAATTGTTATTATGGTTATTAGTTATACTTCTTCAAATTCTATGGTAATGAATTTTAGTTCCTAATAAGCATATCTGAAAAGTCTGACACTGTATTTTTATGCATATAGTGTTGCACCATTTATGGACATGGTAGTAATATGGATTCTGTGCATCATATGTATTAATTATGTATATATATTATTTGGCATAAGTATTCACGGATGTAGGTGGTGGGAAGGCGACCATGACGGTCTTCTCAAAATGTCCTATGTTCTCCTTTCCATTATTCTTTTTCTTCGGGTTTTCCTCTGTCATCCTTCCTTTGATTCAGTCCTATGTTTTGCTCTTCTACTATGAGAGAAAGAGGTACGGAGGAAGAAGAAACCTTACTGGGTTTTATTCCTTTTTGTATCAAAATTATACATATTACAGGGTGTTTTATAGATATACAAGGGGCTATCTGTTTGACGTAGATATTCTACAACATATTCAATGACTAAAGAATGGAAATAAACAATATGTACAAGGAAGCAAATGCTGGATTAATGTTTTTAATTCGTTAATTAAGGAGTGATATTCAGAGGGCCAGTTTGTTGGGGATGAATGTAGATGGTTTTAAGGGTTGATTCATTCTTATTTCTGTAAGTTGAAGCATCAGATTTTCCTTCGTGACTAAAACATATCAGATTCGTCAATTCTACTTAATTGTCCTCAAGTTTGCTTGTTGTTGGCCATGCTTCATAAGCCCAGAAAAGCTTCTCCCAATCCAAATGTTTGACAGGCATTTGTCCTCAAAGGAGTTCAATATCTCCCAATGTTGTTTGATGGGAGGGCCTATCAAAGAGATTGAGAGATAGAAGGTGGAGTTACAGACATGGGTGACTGAGTTGGAGGGCAGATTGCTAGAGGGAGAGAAGTGAAAGTGGGAGGTGATAATGAACTTGAGTAGAGGGTGATGTAGGGAGGAAGGGGAAAAATAGGGAAGAGATATTGGAGGGGTAGAGATAAGAAGGAGAAGACACCAAGGGAGAAAGGGGAAAGGAAATCACAATTGCTTAATTGTATTCAATCTCTCAAAACAAGAAAGAGAGACTAGAGGGATAAAGACAAGAAAGAGAAGACACCAAGAAAGAGAGGAGAAAGGAAGTCACAATTGCTCAATTATATTCAATCTCACAAAATATTCATTCATCAATCTCCTTAAACAATAGCAATATGGGTTCTTATATAAAGAACCTAATGCCTAAGAAAATTAGAAACAAAATCATAATCAAATAATTTCAAAAGTGGAAAGGAAATCAAATGGAAAATAAAATCAAATCAATGGAAATAAAATCAAAACTAATTTAGAAGGCAAATAAAAGCGAATCTTCGTCTCGGATATCCGCATCAGAGGGCTATGACAACTGCAACCGTTATTTATTTATTTATTTATTTGAAAAATAAGAGAACCTATCTACATATTGCCAATTCAAATTTATCATGTCTATTGTTGCAACCCCATTTGAGCACTCGGCAAAGCTGTCCTAATCTTAACTTCATTGTTCTGTTGTAAGTTCGGAGAATTGGCCTTGTTGTTTCTTTTAGACTGGTCATAGGTTTTGTTTTTTCTTTGTGAACTTGGTTGACTATGGTGGGTATCTAGTGATGTTATAGAAGTAGTTTTGTCACTTATTTAATTTTCTACTTTTGGTGGAATTGAGTATTTCACTCTTATGAATCCAATCTCTTTGGCATTGTTTCATTTTGAAAATGGTTCACAACATGTAATTCATCAATAAAATTGTTTTCTGTTCCCTACTTATTTAGTGCCTTGGTGCCTTCATGAAGGTCAGAGGGTTTAGTTCCTTCTTTTGCATCATGAATATTATCGATGATGGGCTTAAGAAAGAAAAATGATCCCTCAGTTATGTTGGTCCATAGATTTAATTAATAGTGGATATTTAATTAGTTTTTCATCATTTATTTTCTTTTACTTCTCATTTATTTGATCCAATATTTATTGTTTGGCGTTAAGCAGGTAATGGTTAATGTTTGTTTGTTCCTTTTCAGCATTACAACATGTATGTATGTTACATTTCAACTATTCCAGCTGTCAGCTGACAAATCCATGCATGATCTAATGTATCATCTTTTGCTACCACATCAAAACAAGTAAGCTCATGTAATATCAAGTATAATTTTATTGCATGAATGATCTCTAGTTTTGGATGATATTTCATTGTATAGGGATTCCAATTCAGAGAAGATTTCTAATCTGGATGATTTGTCTCTATTTTGCTACTCAAGTAAAAGGAGTTGATTTCCACTTTGGTTCATACTTTGATGTCTATTTGTCACATGGGCAATGTTTCTTAGCTATTTTTTTTAGAAGTCATTTCATACATGCCTCTCCTAAATCTGTGTCCTCAATAGTCCCTTTTTCTTTCTAGGTAGAATTATGGTACAATCATCTTACATTTCTCTATTGTTCTCACAATATATTTCTTTGTTTTTCTCATTGATTGCATTGCCAACGTGTAAGTCATGGAACCACCTGACCCCTTAACTAGTGTTAATATTTTATGAGAATTGAGAAAGATTTTTACTTGTACCCATTAACTAGCACTAATATTTGTGAGGATCAAAGAAGATATTTACACAGTATATATTTTTGTAGGTAGTCATAGTTATTGCATCAAGTAGCTGACTTTGTGTCCATTCCATTGGGGGCGATGTTTTCTTTCCCCAGAGCACATATATTGTGCTGTTCTATTAGAGTTGTAAAGAACATTTGGAGGAGAGCAGAAGTTGCAGTTCCATGCTAAAACCTAGGAATATGGAAATTATCATTGTAATTTCTTTTAATTATTTTCACTTGATGCAAGGACAAGGCCCTTATATATTTGAGCTTTCTTAGACCCCATGATATGGGGGACTCGTGTCCCAAAGCACCAACTATTATAGGAAAATATTTAGTAAGAGATTTCTAAGTTTTGTTTGTACAAAAGAAGTTTAGTTTCATTACTAAATAGCCATTTTGTTTGAAAATGTTTGACGTTCCTTAGAGCCCTGAATGTGGGAAGCTTTGTGTATAGTGCCACTCCTTGTTTTACTTTGTGTCATGTCACTTTGTCTTATCTATGGTAGAGTTAATGGAGGTAGATCCTTGTAATTAACTTCACTTGGTAAGGAAAAGCCTGATTGGTTTGGTTTGCGTGTCATCTCATGTCAAGGGTATATAAACATGCAGATATATAACTATTTGTTTTTCCTCTTCCAAACATGCAGATATTTGGATAGAAACTTCCTCATTTTTCTTCATTGAACACACATTTTCCTCTTCCTTTCCTTTGAAAGAATTCCCAAAACTGATATCCAAATAGTAGAGGAAGCGCCTCAAACTAACAAAGACACTGCATATACCTCAAGCATCTCCTTAGGCCTTCTCATGCTTGTGATGTGACAAGCTGGGGCTGATTATTGGGCTCAATTGTGTCCCAATTTTAAGCCATGTAACCACCTCATTGATCATCCAAAATGACATGGTAATATTAGAGCAATAAGGTGACCCATGAATAAGAAACTTTGCAAGTCCCTTGCGGCAATATCTAGCGAAACTCATGCTTACACACCCTACCACAGATTGCTCTATCGCCATTTGTGCATATCTCATGCAACAACTACTGGAACATTATTGCTTGAGCAAACCTTGTGCAAAAATCCGATCCTTTATTGTGTTCATGCCATTTTTTCCAAGCACTAGCTGGAAAAAATTGGAATCAAGTGAAATCAAATAACTGAGCCAACATGATAAAAAATTAGAATGAACTCAAATGTTAAACATAACTCACAATTCTAATTTTTCCTTAAACATAAATTAATCTTAATAATCATATTCAAAAACTAGGATATTACTGGTATTTCTTGCTGCCTTCAGTCAAGCTTGTAAGCCTATTGTTGGATAGGACAAAAAAATCTTCAATTATTCTTGGGAGTGACAAGTGTAACCTGTAGAACAGCTTTCTTGATTTCTTCTTTGGTGTAGGCATACTGTGTTTTGATTGCTCCCCCCGGATTATTCTTCATACAGATCCCTCTTTTTATTGGGGCTGTTCGCTTAACCACCAACCTCTCTCCCACCCACACCCCTAAAAAAAATAAAATAAAATAAAATGGCAATACAATTTTCAGTGGTATGATGGTTGAAAAATTATTTTCTTCCCTTTTCCAGGAATGGCATGGTTAGCAAATGGAACTCCTTACAGCTTGTGACTGCAATAATTGTTTGCAGTGCTTTGGGTTGTCTAATGTTCGGAACTTTGGTTTATACTATCTTCACTGATGGTTCTCCATTCAACAAAGACCTTTTGACGCCGTAAGTTATTTGCTCCAATAATAATTTTATTTCATAGCAGATTTTCTGTGCAAAGTATCTAGTTGGCTGATTTGTTTCATTATGATGAATTAGGAAGAAAAATCCCAGAGATTTCTTCGGACGAAATGTAGAGAAAGATAGAAAAGGATTTCCATGTTTGTTGTGATAGAGTGTGAATGTGACATCATTTCCTGCCAGTCTTTTTTTGTTTAGCAGTATGATGTATCTGTAACTTATTCTCCCTCCAAATGCTTGTATTTGCATATATTTGCCTTTTTGATATTGCATATGTGCTGATAGACTCATGATATATCCAATTAGAGGCGCTTAAGCAAGACTATGCTAAATGACATGAACATGTGATGATATGCAGTTATTAGGAAAAGGGGTAATATTGTAATTATAATTATACAATTCTATAAATATGGGAGTTTTTTGCTTATTGAGCACCAAGTTTTTTTTCTTTATTTCTCTCCCTTCTTTATACTTAACATGATTTTAGTGATAAGGTTTCAGAATCATAGCCACACCATCGCCGCTGCCGCATCGTTGATGCTCACTGCTGGCCATATACATGTAGTCTTGACACCAGATAAACCCCAAATCACATGAGCTATAACCCCTTACCCCTCTATTTCTTTTTAGATCAACAACAAACTATAAAATTAATTAAAAAAAACTAACTGCACCATGGTAGTCAACCTGGAGAGCTGCATTGGAGCCTGGAAGTCAAACCTCCCATGCCGCTGCATGCGCCACCACTAACCACTTCTCTCTTAGCACGTATTTTCTAAATATTTTTCAAATCTATAACAAACCATGGAGCTAATTGAAAAACCACTTATACTAAGGTGGTCACCTTGATGAGCCATACCAGAAACTGCAAGCCACCCTCCTCGTTGTTGCATATGTCACTGCATGCGCAACCGCCCATTCAAGTGATACATGTGGCCCAAAGACCGCCGTAGTTCTATTCTCCTCTACGGGCTGTTTGGTTTGATTTTTATTTTTATGATCTTTTTCACACCATTTTCTCATATAGTTTTATCCACGTTTAAGCCCTAAGCATGGGCTTATGTAACAATGAAAGTAGAGAACTGCTTCATATTTATTTGGTATTGGCTGTTGTTCTTTGATCTTTGAGAATATAGGAGATTGCTCATATATTGTTCGTTCTATTTTGTGGGTGCTCTCTTTCAAATGCCTTCTTCTAGCGACACTTCTAGATCTTTGATTGATATTAAAACTAGTAATATGACAGCATCTAATGTCACTCCCAGTTTTTCGGGCATCTAACTATTACCACAATCAAATTAAATGGCAGGAATTATTCACATTGGGCAACTGTAGTTAAAAATTGTTTTATTAGTCAACATTTGGAAGATTACCTATCTACTGGACATATTGATGGCTTGTTTCTTACTGATAGTAAGTTATGGAAATGCATTGATGTACACTTATTGAGTTTGTTGTGGTGGTCTATTGATAATAAATTACGAGATTTGTTCTGGGTCTATCGATCGTATTAGTCTGTTTGGTTTATCACCTAAGATATGTATATCCATGACGTCACTTGTTTTTATGATGTGATTAATGATTTTAGTCGACTGTAATTGGACAATCGTGACTTGGTGGTACTGTTTTGGATGGATTAGGCATTTGGCAAATGAGTTTAATGAGATATTTTTATTGAGTATAGACATTTGCACTTTGCAAACACAACGTGACCATTTGTTTATCATTTATATGCTTCGATCTCTTCCTTTGAAATACAAGTCCAACTGCCCAGATTTTTGTGCAATCCTATGCTTCCTACCCTTACCGAGGCATTCTCTCATATTATGCATGTTGGTCTTCATTCCAATGCAATATAATCTCTTGTTAACTGTTCAACTCTCATGACATTTATTAGTCGTGATAAGATTAGCTCTTAGGGAGGATGCGGTAAAGGTCGTGGTGATGGAGGACGATTTAGCTATAAGTGAAATGGTAGTTATACCACTCAATATTCTTTTTGTAACAAGTTAGGCCATGCACATGACACTTTCTGGTTACTGCATGAACGGCTATCTCATGTAGCATATGTAGCCTAACTTGATACTGTGGAGACCATCTCTACACCCCAAACATTTCATTCATGTATCCAAGGAGTATTAAGTTTCTACAATTTTAGGTTACACAAAGGCTACATCCGGTTGCAGCATCCACTGCCTCACATGTCTAGATAAGTCATGGATTCTCAATGGCATGTTTATCGCAAATTACATCACATGAATCCCATGGGTGATTGACCTCAGTGCCACCGATCATATGAGTAATAATTTCACGTTTTTTCATATCCATCGCTTAAATACCTTACCCAATTTCACACTTGCAGATGGCCTTTCTACCTCTATAAGCGAGATTGGGTCCATTTGTCTAACTTCTTTGATCTCTTTGCACTCTATTCTCTATCTCCCCAAATCTCCATTTAACTTATTATCTGTTAACAAATTAACCAAACTACTTTACTATTCTATAACATTTTCTCCTAATTCTATTATTGTTTAGGATCTAAGGATGTGTAGGAAGATTGGCTCTAGGCCTGAATTCTAGGGTATGTACCACTTCAATATTGAAGTTCTTACAACTTGTACCTCTTCACCTACACTTGAGCAAATGCAAGGTTATTTTGGTCATCTATCTCTACCTTCACTAAAGAAGATAATTCCAAGTCTTAGTCATATTAGTTTTATGTCTGTCCCATCAGTTAGGAAACTATAGTCATGGTCCTTTTGGGAGTCGTGTCAATAGACGGGCTTCTTCCCTTTCATTTTAGTCCATTCTAATGTCTGGTGTCCTAGTTTTATATTTTTCAAGATTTGTTGTTGTTATTTTGTCGCATTTATTGATAATTACTCTTGAATGACTTGGTATATTTAATGAAGGATCGTTCAGAAGTGTTTTCTTTTTTTTCTTTTTTCTTTTTTTTTGTATTTTCTACAGAGATCCATACAATTTAGTGGTTTTGTTCTATTATTTGCATAATGGTAATATCAAGAATATGTTTCTACCTCATTTCATTCCTTCATGTCTACACACGGTGTCATCCACTAGTCTTTTTACTCTTACATTTCACAACAAATTAGGATGTCTAAGAGAAAAAAATCGACACTTTATTGAACAACTCGTATATTACTCCATCATATGCATACCCTTTCGACATTTTGGGATGATATTCTTATTGCCCGTTATTTGATTAATCGCATACTTTCATTGGTACTCCACAACCAAATTCCATTTTATATTATTTTTCTTGTGATTTTGTGTACTCGTTACCTTTATATGCCTTTAGATGTGTATATTTCGTTCATAATCTATCCCCTAGTTATGATAAAGTAGATCCACATTCTCTCTAATATATTATTCTTGGGTATACTAGACACCAAAAGGGGTATTAATATTATTCTCTTTAGTTACACAAATTCTTTGTCTATGGAGATGTAATATTATCAATCTTTTCCCTTCTTTTGCTTTTCCTTCACCTTCTTTTGATTTCATGGCTGAGGCTCTTCCTTTTCCTATTCCTTCATTTCCTCCTCTGGATTCTTCTAACCCTTCTACTACTTTAGAGGGTACATTTGGGTCTAAACTTGTGTAGAACTTCTAATTGGACAGACCAAATATCCGTGTATGTACGATGGCCTCACACTCCTAACAAGATATGTTAGTGCCGATTACCTCACTTCATCCAAATTCTTCTCTTGTTCACCATCCCTCTGATTTGGACCTCTCGATTGCACAACGTAAAGGTACTCGTCATTGTACAACTTCACATCCTACTTTCAATGTTGTTTCCTATAATTTCTTGTAGCCAATGTTTTTTTCATTGATTGTTTCTTTATTTTCTCTCTTAATCTAAATTTGTTAGTGAAGCCCTTATGCATTCAAGGTGACGTACTACTATGCTGGTCAAAATGTCTATTTTACACTCTGATGGTACCATAAACTTTGTTTCTCATCCTTTTAGGAAGTCTACTATAGGTTTTCAGTGGATCTATATTGTGAAGCCTTCCCCTATGAAACTATTGATTGCCTTAAGGCTTACTTGGTGGCCAATGGCTATACCCATGTTTATGGGCTTGATTATAGTGATACTCTTTCTTTTGTTGTTAAGATGTCTTCTATTTATATTTTTTTGGCATTTACTGTAATGTATTGTTAGCCATTGCATCAGCTAGACATAAAAAATGCTTTTTTGAATAGTAATTTTCAGGTGGATATTTATATGAAGCAATCACCCGGGTTTGTTGCTTAATAGGAGTTTGACAAGGCTTGTCTCCTTAGAAAGCCTATGTATGACTTAAAAAGTAATTTCCTTAGGAATGAATTGGTCATTTTAGTATGGCTATTTCACCATTTGGATTGAAATATTGTGGTGTCGACCATTCAATTTTTCATTAACATTTATCAATGGGAAAAAAAATTATGAATAATTGTCTATGTGGATGATATAATTATAACTGGAGATAATATGATAGATATAAGAAAGTTAAAAACGTTTCTACAACAACAATTTTAGATAAAAGATTCGGGACTATTGAGATACTTCTTAGGTATTGAAGTTGTAAAATTGAAGAAAGGGATATTCGTTTCTCAACACGAGTATGTTACTGACACATTGAATAAAGCAGGTATGCTAGACTCTCGACTTTGTGACTCGCTAATGGATCCAAATTTTAAGTAACTACTGGATGAAAGAAACTTGATATCATATCCAGGAAGATGTAGAAGATTGGTTGGCAAACTTAACTATCTCAAAGTAACTCATCCGGATATTTTTTTTTTTTTTTGCATTAAGTGTAGTGAGTCTGTTCTTAGGCTCTCCATAAAAAGTCATCTGGAAGTTGTCATATATGCTTTTTGATACATCAAACAAGCTCCTGGAAAATGGTCACCCCATGGGAATAGAGGGCATTTTGAAATTATAAATGTTGATTAGATAGGATAACTAGTTAACCATCGTTCTATATTTGTGCATTGTGTATTCATAGGTGGAAATTTAATATGTTAGAAAAGTAAAAATTCAAGTGCAAAATCTGAAACTGTTTGTGGCACTAACCATATATAAGTTGATATGGATAAAAGAAGTTTTCATGGAGCTTAGAGTGGACTGCTCTTCACCAATAAAATTAATTTGTGATGATTAAGCTATCCTGAACATCGCCTTGATCCCTGTATTTCCATGAGCATACTAAATATATTGAGATTGATAACTATTTTATATGGGAGAAACTATTAACAAAGGAGATAGCCACCTCATATGTTAGTTCAAGCGATCAACTTGTCAATTTATTTACTAAGTCCTTAAAAAGTCCTAGAGTTGAATACATTTGTTACAAGTTTAGCACTTATGATATATATGTACTAGCTTCAGGGGGAGTATTATTAGAGTAAATAATGATATTATAATTATATCTACATAATTCTATAAATATGAGAGTTTAGTACTCGTTAAGCACCAAGCCTTTTCCTACATTCTCTCCCTTCTCCATACTTAACAATACACAATTTCCCTTTATATTGAATTGAGGGGACTGTCAAATAGGTTAACTTAGAGGAATAAAGGAAGTGGTTGAGAAAAGGATGAATGAATCAGCCAAGATGGATTTGCTTTTCATCCTCACCCCCCCCCCCCCCCCCCCCCCAAAAGGATGTTGGCTAACATTATGAAATATATGTAATCTTGAATGCTTTATGCATCAGAAAGTTGCAATTTCCTCAATTTTTTTATTTTTTTTCATGTTCTTGATTCAAAATACTCCAAATGATTTCTTTGGAAGAGTAAAAACTCTGTTGTGGAATGCTTTAGTTGTCCAGGATTTTTCTTGAGAGTGATCTAACTTGAGTTGGCTACTGTCAATTGTCAACATAATTCGGTTCATATTTTGCACAGATATTTTAGGCTTTTGTTGACTTATCTATGGTTATAACATTCATATCGGGATCATTTGGTTTGTTGCTACTTGTGATGCTTGGGTGAGATAGGACATGATTTCGGAACACCAATAGATCTTTTGGGAATTGTTTCACCTGATGAATTACTGGTTTGATTTTGATCTATATTTTTATACTACTGAACCAGATCTTATTTATCAAGATTGATTTGTTTTTCATTCTTGGGCCCTCAGAGTGTGTTGAAAGGACTGGGCAATGATGATTGCTAATGCACTGGACATATCTGCACCTCAGGGTGATGTACATGCAAAGAAGCAGGGGAAGCAATATGTTTCTTGAAAACCGCAATGCAGGCAACCTCCAAGGGAGGCTTTTCTTACAAATGATTATTGCCTGGGTAGAATTTGGGGACTTTATTAGTGGTACCAAGGATAATGAAGTCAAAAAACTTTATTGATGGCAGTGTGTTAACAGGGCCTTGCCGTGCAGCGTGCAACTCAACCACCGGCTGCCCACCTGAAGCTGTGTTATTCCAGCATGACATGGGTACACCTCCGGTTGTGCCTAGCACAGCACAACTTGAGTGCACACTCGGCCCAACACAACATTAAGCCTTGTTGATGATGGGCCATGCTGTGACCAGGCAATGTCATGCCCAAATAACCAAGGCCCAATATGCCTAAAACATTATATTAAAAAAATATGCAGAAAAGTTATGAATGAATAAATTTTATTTTATTAATTAAATATTTGCTATCACGTTGTACAAAAATTCAAAAAATTACAACAAATAAATGTACAAGTTGTCACATCTTTATTTTTATATTTGATGTTGCTTAAAATTATTGAAGGCTATAATTGGTCTTTTGTATCTAACTAATATTGAAATAGGATGCACATTTTAATGGTTTTTGGTTTGATTCTGTTTTGTTTTTCATCCACTACTCGACCTCTAGCACTGAAGGGGGATTCGGATGAAACACTAGTTGTAGTTGGAGCTAAATGGTCCAATTTCAATGAGACGAGTAAAGGGAGTGTGTTCGTTAGCCTTTCACCACTCTAGAATACATAACTCAGATTAATTGCACTTGACAACATGGCCAGATCACAAGTAGTGCAAAAGTTTAGTTGATGTTGAATTTTTAGTGATTGGCTTGAACCACATTGACATTGTTGTGGCAAATCATATCGCGTTTGATGGGATGATGACTATTGCTGCTAGTTTTAGCAATTACTGTGGACGGTCCACTGTAGATTGGAATGTGTTTAAGTTGTACTTAGTATGCAGATTGTACTACGCTGGTTGTTTCTTTAGTGATATTGTTCATCTCTAAGTTTGCAAAAAATTCTTCAAGGGAGATGGACACATCACTCTCCATTATATTACGGTAGCTAGGCATGATGTCATTTGTTATATGTAATTGACGTATACCCTACCATGGATATGTATATCAAAGCAACGTTCAAGTCTACCTTGGCTTAGTACCCATTATGCATTAAAATAATGGCATATAAAACAGATAAACCAGAAAACAAATTCATGTCATCATTCAATTGAAAGCTCTTGATTTCTGATGGACCTAATTGGACATAATGCTAACTCATTAGTTTTTGCATTATTTATAGGAAGTCACACTCAGCTGCCCAGAGTTCTACTATTTAACTAGGCAATAATCACGTGTCCTTTTTTGATGAATTATTAATTGAATGATATCCTCTCGGGCCCCCTTTATAGACATTTAGGTCTTAAGCATGCAATATTCGCAGAATCTTGTTGTATGCTTGTCAATCGAGTTTTATTATACCTTGTGGAAGTTATCTATGATTTGTTTTTATAACAAAACCTCTTTAGTTGCCAGTTACAACTAATGCTAAAGAAAATCCATAGACCTAGTACTTTTGAACTTAATATACATTAAAAGAATTGTACCTGCTCTTTTGTGTTCAAATGAATTGCAAATAGAGCTACAGATCATGTGTTCAATCTATGGACAACCTCATTGCAACATAGGGGTGAAGATGAAAATATCGGTTGATATGTATCGATATTGGCTCTTGATGCTGATATTTTCTGACACTTCGACAATATAACGATATGTTTCCTTATCGGCGATATATCATAATATATTAATCGATAATTAAAATATTGGTAGATATACCTAATATTTGGGTGATACATCGGCCTATATTTTTCTATTAAATTACAATTTTTAGAAATTATTTTTATTTTATGTATCCTATACTGATATGTATTGTCTGATTTGTCTAATACTGATACAGTTGCAACTAATACTAATAATAATACTTACATTTTACCATCCTCAAAGCCTGTAATGCAAAAAGTCTCATGTAATGTGCCAACTTGGTAGCAAATTAAAATGTTTGAGTTCTGGTACAATCATGGACATTGGGATCGTTCAAGGTGGCCTGCCTTTGCATCCTGAAGTACATTTTTTTGTCTCCTTTTGACTTACGTGTCGGTGCTTCCGGCTTCATTCCTATTTGAACTTTTCCTCCATGTGCAAGAACCTCATCCACCTCCCCCTTTTAAAAAATTCTTTTTTGTAGAGTGGCCAACTGTATTCTTCTCTATTGCCATAAATTGTTATAATTACTGTTTGCAATTTTATTGCTGCAATTCAGTTGGGTTCAAACAGGTAAAATTATTGAAACTCTATAGTTAGTCCAGAGATATGATCAAGAAAAGAAAAGAACAGTTTATCTCCATCTCGGCTTTTTCTGATGCCAAGTCATGTTTGTATGAGTTAATGTGACCGTGATGTCCAAATAATTTTTTTTTAGGGGTGGCTGGGATGTAGGGTGGAGCAACTCTATAGTCCAAGACTTTGAAATTTGGAAAACTATTAAAATTGGAAGTGTTGAAGGACAAAACTAGGGATTTGGCCTTCTTTGTTTCTATGTCTGCTGTATCAGTTTATTGAAGAATATACTATTTCTATAGAGATTAGAGAAACTTTCTACAATATGGTGAAGTTTGTCCACCCAAATGCATGCAGGTGGATGATAGCGACGCTAATTGACTTTTATATCAATGTGGTGGCTTTATCGGTATGCCTAATAATTTCATCTTTATCTCCAACTTTTCTCGCCTTCGTATCTCTCTGTTATTCTCTTCTCCCTGTTGTTGATCCATTTTCTTTGGAGTTCTTTTCTATGTGAGATTATTGTAAACAGAGAAAATGGCACCAAGAGTGGGGAAGAAGCCACCTTTTTTAATTGGCAAATGAAATCTCATATACCTACTATGAATGTCCTGATGGGACACTTCACACAGTCCAAATTGCCCTCAAGCGAACCTGAGGGGGATATTAGGAGAGTCAAAGCCATTCATTACCTCCTATTTACAATAATTTGGGAAGCCAATCAACGTCCCTATAAGCATTTGGCATAATTATTATACACGGTAGCTGATTACCTCATGCTTCCTTTCTAGTGTTTTCATATTCCATTGAAACACCTTTCATTTTTTTCATGCAAATTTCATTAAGTAGCAGCTACAAACACTGCTATTTTTGAACTCTTACAATAGACACTGGTGGATGCAGGATTTTTTTATGGGGGTCTCATATAAGTATCATATTAATCCTTATGCTACTGAAAATGAGAAAATCACTGGAAAAATTATTATTATTATTATTATTTGATAAGTTCAAAAATTGAAAATTGAGTATATGATTTATTATTCTATTGAAAAATATCCATGACATATGTAATTTTTCTTGACAAATTTTCAAAATTTAAAAATAATTTACATTAAATTCATTACTTACATGGAGGGATTGGAAAAAAATCTGCCAGACCATCAAATTGGACGGGATTGACAATTTTGGCCAGTCTAGTGGATGCAGTTTGATGGCCTCCACAATTGTGGTACGGTTGGATTTATGCTAAATTTTCAGCTGGTCCAATGTATGTTGAAGAACTGGGTGGCATTATACACGATACTCCGATATTGTGGGATTTGGAAAGGGTTAATTGTATGTAGATTTACCCTTATTATAGAGAAGTTGTCTATATGGCTGAACTTGTGACTTTCAGGTTACGATGAAATAACCTTATTATTGCATCAAGGTTCATCCCCTTCTAGTTTGTAATCGTTATCTTCAACAATTCACAATTCAAATTTCATCCATGAATTTCATTTTTGAAAATTAGAGAGAATACTCCTCTCAAATCTGAGATCATGATCCTATTTAATGGCACTAAGCTACCAACCAATTTTAAGTCAAAGGCCGATTCATAGAAATCACATCCCTACTCTCTCTCTCTCTTAAGAATACATGCACAATTTAACAAAAGAAAAGAAGGAAATAATGTACATTCATGCCAATGGCAATGGACCAAAAGCGAAGAAATATCAAATGAAAAAGAGAAAAAAGGTGTAGTAATTTTTGGCTTTGGGCTTTTAAGGCCATTAAATGATAATCCTTTAATGACCACTAGTGTTCCTGTGGATATGGGCTTTTAGGATTTTTTTTTTCCTGGTATACTTCTTAAAACAAATTTTTAATAGGAGTAAGTTTGAGAGTTCTTAATAATGAGAAAAGGTGATTTTGTCACGTGTCCTGAGGAGAGAAAAATCATGGGGTAGGAGTCATGATTTCTCGCTCTATTTTTGAAGGACTTGTGGGGCATCCCCACACGAGTCCTTTCTCATTTTTGGCCCCACAAGTTCCAAACCAAACCTTAGCTATCCAGCCACTAATTTAGTAACTCAAAATATATCCATGGCTTCCAAATCAAAAATACAACATTTTAAAAAATTACAAAAAAATTATGTGCTGTATTTTGGTTGCCTCTTATTTCAATGTCGTGTATGTTGTACATTTATTTGAGCTTATTTTTGGAAATGAGATCTTATGTGGACGTCATGGTACAGATGGTGGAGCAGGCTATTCTTCTTCATCACCGGGCTCTTTAGTCTCTTGCCCTTACTCTGCATCCAATTCTTCCCTAAATTCATGTTCTATGGTATCTTCTAGGTAAAATGTTACTTATTTCAAGATGATACATGCCTTGTAATCTAGAAAGTTTGGATAAAAAAAATACCCAACATCAACGAGGATGGAAATTGTATGGATGATTTTAGTGTCATAGTGTAAAGAAAATGTCGAGAAATTACTTTTTGGCTAGTGTTTGGTGCCATTGATACATGGGTTGGGAAAATGAAGTTGTAGTTGGTAGCCCAAATCCAGAAAACGAGTCAAATTCATGCGCCATCCTAGATGATGACGGTCTATCAGAACAACAATAGGGTGGAGGTATTGACCTCATCATGTTTAGCCTCCATTTGATCATCCTATTGCACAAACTATAAACTAGTCTTTTTTTTTTATGCGACTTGGGTTTGTAATATGCCCAAGATTCAATGAGCTGAGGATCTGGGGCCAGATGATGATTGGTAATTAAACGGTGGTGTTCGTCTAGAGCCCAAGAATGCTGAACCCTATTCTTGTCATATCTGTGTTATGTGGAAACATGGCATTCACCCGTTCCACTTTGCCTGCTTGTAAATTCTTATCATTGCTAATAGTTATTAGTAAAAATTAATGTCAATAAAAAACAAATATTTTGGCTTCTTGCCACCGACTCCATCAGTGTCTCCGTTGAACTAATTCATTGTTGAGTGTGCATACATTATCATTTCATGTAGGCAAAACAGTAAAATAAGTCATTCAGACTGTCTATACTAGCGACAATATGTTCGTATCAACGATTCCAAGTATGGACATATACTTCGTGGTATGTTATCCAATTCACATTATAATGACCCCGGATATCTAACGAGTGCAGAGTAGTATCATGATCAGGTTGAATTGGAATTGGTAGTAAGAATCCAAATTATCTTAGTACTCAGTTCGAAAAACGCCACTCATGTTGAAACAAATCATTGCGACCTGCTGCACCATATTTGTGAACCGTTGAGACAATTTGCTGTCAATTGTTGAACAACCTTGTCCATTATGGTGTCCATGCGAATTATTTATGTAATAATATATTTAAATTAAAAATTTTATCAAATAGTGAATTTATATATTTGACAAAAAAATGTTTTTAACAATATTTACTTAGTTTTAGCTTTGTCAATTTAGGTTTCGTCAATGTTGATGCAATGTACATTTGTATTTGTTTGCCACTTCGGTCACCTTGTCCATTTACATTCCTGGGATGTGTACATAAAATGCTTTGGGAACATGCTTAGGAGCAACTTTGGTATCCTATCCCAAGCACATATTTGTAAGATAGACAACACATGTCACGAACTCAAACCAAACAGGCCAAATATATAAATATTTAAATTCCAAATAATAGATAATTAAATCCCAAATCGAATGTGACATAATCAAACAGACCATAAAATTTCAGAATCAATTAGTCATAAATAGATAGACGCAAAAACTTATCATGGGTTCTTATTGGGCAGCCGTCCAGATAATACAATCATGACCTACTCCGAATAGTCGTAAGCAAGAGACAATTCATATACATATACATATACATATACATATACATATACATATACATATACATATACATATA
>JAODPA010112921.1:35236-45368 GCA_025585075.1 Nepenthes mirabilis
GGGGGGGGGGGCTTAGTTGGGCTGGTTTGTTTTTTTTGCACCAGTTTGGACATAACGGCCAATTTGTAAGTCTTTCTGGGTATATTTTTGGATTCACTTTCTTACCTGTTGTTATAAATAATAATAATAATTTTCGTGGTTCGGCTTCCTCCTGTTCTTTCTGATGTAACCGATCTTCTGCTAATTGCCCGGCACATTACTTCCTCCTGAATTGGTGCCAAATGCTGGTTTGGAGTGCTGTCTGACTGGTCATGCTCGAAGGCGTCTATCTGGGACTAGAGTGGTTCTATTGGGGTGGCGCTTCCTTGAGGTTTTACTCTCGGTTGACTTGGTTGCTCGCTATAAGCGTTTGTTTCTTGTTGTTTCCTTCGTTTTTCTTTTTCTTTGGAAACATGTACCATTATGCTTGGGAAATGCCCCAACGTCTTTGTTCTCTTTCCAAGTCGGTAAAACACTTAGAAATAGAACATCAAATTTATAATCTTTTAATTTTTTTCAATTCAATTTACTTAATTATAAAAAAAAAATTATTTGCTTTTTTATCACTACAATTTGCATGACACAGCTCCTGCCATTTCATTTCCACCGTACACAATCACTACAATTTACCTTTTTATCATTTTAGCAATTGGATGAGGTCACCAAATAAAAAAACAAATCTTGAGCGATGGCAAAGGCTTTAAGTTCCAGAGAACATGTGCAATGCCTTAGAGCTCTAAAGTAATAAGATTAGAGCGGGAAAATGCTAATTTAGAGGAAATAGAGGAGGAACATGATGGCTATAAATCTTACGATGGTTTTGATTAGAGCTTATTTGATGATGATGATAATAGTGCTAAGGATGATGTGGTGATTTTAATTTTGATTAGAATTACAATATCTTAGGATTTTGGATAAGCTATAAGATGCACATCTAGGCTAATGCTTTTGTTGATTGTATTGTGTAATGATGCAATACTTATGTACATGTGTATTTATAGTTATTTTCAGTTATTTGAACATTGATTAATTTTTTTCTACATGACTTGTAGAAAAATTTATATATCATTTAGTACCTTACTTGTCTCAGGCAAGCGCCTTGCATAGCATTTAGTGCCTCAAGTAATATGGATCCTTAGCACCTTAGCCCGCCTAGTGCTTTTAACAACACTAGTATTATAACGAACTGGGTCCTATTTTTTATACCTTTCCATTAATTAACATCCAAAACAAATACTCCAAATTTAAATCATTAAATTTTACAAAAAATCGTGTAGAATTTTCTCTAAAAACTAGCTAAAAATAATACAAATAACCTGTATTAACACAATCCTACAATACATATAACCCACCAAATCTCAAACATTTAATCCATAATGCTACTACAAATCATCCACAGGATCAACATATATCATATGATCTATGGCTCCAATACAGTACTCCTAATTATCGTATTGGATCTAAAGAGAGATGCCATCTAAGACCAAAATAAAATCCAAAATTCAAAAATAATGCGGAAACATAAACAATACATTCATCATAATATAAAAACATACTTCATTATCATAATATACATCATTCATTCAAAATACTAGCTATATATATTTAAAATTTCCCAAGCAACCAAAAATCTTGAAGGTCTTCAAGCCCTCAAGCTTTCTTTCTTCTAATTAATCCTATTTTCAGTCCTTATCAAGTTTTTGCTTATCTGGAAAGGAAACAGAAAGTAGATTGAGCCAAATGCTCAATAAGGTACTGTAAAATAAAGACAGGTAATTTTCATGCAAATCACATGGATACATACGGAGAAAAATATAAAAAGGAACTTGCAACGTTAAATATGCATGTGAGCGAAATAAAAGCATAAAACTATGCATAAATATGAAGGCAACATGCCCAAAAGTTCTTGGTTGTCATTTAAAAACGATGCCCCTCCTTATTTACATCACGAAGGGAAGATGGTTCTTTTATATCTTAATTCATGGTTCTTGATTCATGGTTCTTCAATCAAAGTTCTTATTCGAAGGTCCAAAGTTCTTATTCAAATGATCCGAAGATCCGAATTTCTTATTCAAATGATCCGAAGATCCAAATTTCTTATTCAATGTTCTTATCCTCCTTATTTACATCCCGAAGATAGAATATTCGATTAGGTCTAATCGCTGCCCTCCAAAATTAACGCCCCAAGAAAGGCGGTCCACACCTCACTTGGTGGACGGGGTTATACCCCTGGCATGCCGATGAGCTCCGGGCCAAAGCCATCAGACAGGCTTTGAGCTCTCAAAAATGTCGGAAGGCGTAACATATTATGACTTTTCAGAGGAAACATGTCCGAAAGGCCCACATAACATATCACAACTTATCAAATAGTGTTTCCTCTTCATATCTCGAGATATACAAATACCCTACTCTCATTTTCGAGCTAGGGTTTGGTCTAGACACAAATCGATCACAAAATACATGCCAAACATCAAAATCAAACACATAAATCATGATATTTATACTTGAACATGAAATCTATCCACATAATCATGAAAAATATGGAAAACATGCATTAATCTTAGGAGAAGTGGGTATTAGAGCAATAATACCCTTTTAGAGAAACCAAAAAGCAATAAAAAGAGAAGAGGAAGTTCGGAGTACACTTGTCTCAGCCTGATTTACTGATTTTCTTACTTTGATCGGATCAAATGTGGCAAAGAATCCCTTCCTTTTTCCTCTTTTCTCTTCTCCTTCCTCTCCTCTTCCCTTTCTCCCTCGCGTTTTGCTGCTCGTTCTCCTCCCTCTCTCTCTCCCATTTACCCCTTTTATAAACGAATCTTGAAGTCGGTGGAAACTTCTAGATCGCGCTCGTGTGAGCATCGAGTGCCAAGACACATCGAAGGCCCGGGCTCGAGCACCCTTTGGGTGCACCATTCTATTAAATGCGACCGGGTGGTGGCTCAGGCGCTGATCGAGCGCGCCTATTCTGTTAAATCCGCCCGAGTGGCACCTCGGGTGCAGCTCGAGCGCCAAGCCCCTCATGCCTAATTTCGTTTCCGAATTAAATTTCTCTTCATTTTTCCTTAATTCATATACCCTAAATTTGATTATATTAACTTAATGATTAGGAATTTCTATGTTTCGGAAACTGGGTTCGTTACAATCTCCCCCACTTATAGAAATTTCATCCTTGAAATTTAACGAACCTCGAATTTTCTTATTCGGAGGTAACCTTAAGCATTCAAATCGTCCTAAACCTTCTTATCCGATATGTTCTATTAACATTTAACTTCATCAAGTCTGAAAGTAACCTAATTTATCAAAACCTCAAACGAGTTAATAATTACTGATTTCCATTCACACTAAGCCTAAAAAATGAGCACTCCTTCCGACCCTCAAATTAATATGAAGAGACATGGGTTCATCACATTTCGGCTGCGCAACTCTAATTAATCATCTAACTAGAAATCATCTGGCTATACATACAGCTACAATTGACCACCATATCTGATTTATCCTAACACCCAAAATTCTCTAATTGAGTTTGACCAAAATTTCGACATAAACCTCAATTCACAATTAAACCTCAAAGGCAAAACACCTCACATTCTCATTATTTCATTAGTATGTCCTCAAATTGACAATTTCCTAAAATACAAAATCCATATCGACAAGAATGGACGATTATCAGCAAATTAACAATACCTACATATCCTTGAAATACATGCCATTTACTCCTAGCCTCTTCAATCACATCCTGAGACCAATGAAAGTTGTGAGCCTACACATACTTCTGCTATTCTATCTAATTATTTCTATTACCGATCCTAGATCTTCCTATAACTTATATCTATTGGCTCATATAGGGCACCTAGGTTATTCAGCAGTTATAACGAAAGTCCTAGGATATTAATACCACGAGGGCAAAGCCCACAAATCCTCAACTTACCACCAGATTAAAAACTACATTTATAACAGTCTCCTAAGAATTCGATATAGCTTTAGGTTATTACCTAAATCTCAAAACCCAAATACTAGTAACTTCTAGACTTCGCTAGCATACTGATGAAACACAACCATAACGACTTCTTATTGTGAAATTGCATATCTCCAATACTTCAACTACGACTCTGTTTCCCAATTTACGAATACAATATCCTATTAACCCAACATCGAAGGTATATCAACTCTAAAGACTCCCAACATTATTCGCCAGTATTAGGGTCCATTATGCTTACAGACATCGAGGTTCATATTTGCAATCCTTGGACAGGTCTATCCACAGATAGTCCCAATATCATAGGATTGTCTTTTCTTAGTGACATAATTATTCTAGCCCTTAATATTATTAGACAAATCTCCAAAGACAATATCCACAAGTTCTCAAAATGAAGAATTCAATTACTCATTCCGACCTATGGTGGAGTAACTCTCACTATGGACTCTTCCTCCACTTAATCCAAGGACAATCATCCACATATGATACAAGAAACATAGGTCTAGATCTTCCTCAAACCTCCAAAATCATGGAACAATCACTATCCCCATGAACAACACTCCTAATTCCTCAAGGTAAAAACCTCATTGGCTAATCCCGACTATGGGTGAAACAATTTCAAATCATAAGCTCCTCCCCCACTTAAATCGAGGGTAGCCACCTAATGTGATGCTAGATTAACATAATTCTATCCTTTCTCAAAAACATTACATTCCACCGTAATATGCCAGACTCATCATGGGTCAACCAAAACAAAACGACCAATAATTTACCTTTAATTCCTCAAAGGCCACCTTCACATATCCCATTTGTATTCATCGTTCCTAAGTCCAAATGTCTCACGACTCTACAATCCTTGGGAAATACTTGTTGGGTCACTTATTAAATTCAGTTAAACCCAAGAAGACCATATACCTTCACAATATCAATCGGTTTTTCCAATTAGCCACCACTTTAGTTCCACAAATTCAAATTATGCTACCAAAGATGCCAACTGTAACGGGCCGTATTTTCTGCCGAAAATCCAACAGAGTTTTCTCTGTAATACGGCCGTCAGATTATACAAAAATCTGTGAAATGTCCTGTATAACACATAATACATCCAACAATCCCAACCTTCGACAACATACAACAATCACAGCACAACACTACATAGGATCCACATACCACATGCTCCATAGAGCATTTCTTCAACTAAACTTTCCTTTCCCAATTCATAAGATCAACAAAGAATACAAAGATACAATCGTGGGACAACTTCAAATTCTCGGGATGGGTATGATATAACAGACAATTTATAGAAAAATAAGGGAATACATAAATTTCAAATTAAATCAAACAGAAATCAAATCTCTATAAATAAAGGAATACCTTCATTCACATTGGGGGGTGCCTCAGTGTCCTGAATTGTTGCTGTAAGTGCTTTAGTTGAGGCATTGAGCTTCTTTGTTTTCAGTTTCTTGGGTAGAGGACAATCCTTAATTCGATGACCCTGTTGTCCACAATTAAAACTATCCCTTGTCAATCGAAAACAAATTTCTCCTGAATACTTTTTCCCACAATGATTACAATTTATCACTGACGCCTGAGAATTTGACACTTTCATCCTTTTAGCAGATTTTGGAAATCCTGAACAGGATTCCATACTAAAACTCACCTAACGAGCTGCTCTCTTAGTAAAAGATTTCTGAGCCTCAAGTTCTTTTTCAAGTATTAGGGTCCTATCTAAAACCTCAGCGTAAGTTTGAAACTCCTGGGTCACCATCTGACTCCTAATCTCATCTTTTAACCCTTGTTGGAACTTTTTGGCTTTCTTCAATTCATCTCCCAAAAAATGTGATGCATACCATGACAATTCAACAAATCTCGCATCATATTCTGTCACCGAGCGATCTCCCTACCTAAGCCACGTAAATGCCGCTTCCTTTCAATCTTGGAGACTAGAAGGAAACTATTGCTCCACGAAAGCCTCAAATATTTTTCAAGAAATTTCCTCATCGGGCAAACCCAACACCCTTTTCTTCATCGACCACCAGCTATCAGCTTCTTCCTCTAACTTATAAGCGGCAAAAGCAATCTTCTCCTGATCAAAACATTGAATAACTGTAAATATTTTCTTCAGTCTCCGAATCCAACTATCTGCTTTTATCGGATCTGGTTCTCATAAAAATTTAGATGTCTTTTCTGCCATAAACTTAGCATCTGCCGTTGGGACAAGATTCATTAGGGCCGACTCTAGTGCAGGAATTGGAGCCCTATAATGTTGCTCCATCGATTCTAATATAGTAGTCATCCTTTCCAACATATTCAGATATTCAATTTCTCGATCTTCGGGAGTCCTAGCACCCTCACAAGTAGTCTTCCTTCCTCTTTTACTAGCTATGCTATTTCCTATAACCACAAACATCACAATATTAATTAACCTCAATGAATCAAATTAGATAAAAGGGTTAGAATCAATCAATACATTTCAAAATAAAATTCTTAAGGCCAAAACATAAACATTCCATCTAATCCTAATTACTTTATCGTACCTTAACTTAGAACAAATCAACCTGAATCGTTAAACCTAAATCGATTAGCCTAAACCTGAAATCAATATCCATCAACTTAAATCTTAATTCTAAATTCCAACTAAATTCTAATCTAGCTTACACAACTAGGATAACTCGAACTATTCGATCCAACTTAATCGTCCTATGCCTTTATCTACTTATTCGATCAATCGTAGTCAATCCTATGCTTCCGCATATGATTCAAATCAAATCTAAGTATCTCTTTTCTCTGATACCATTTGTAATGAACTGGGTCCTATCTTTTGTACCCTTCTGTTAATTAACATCCAAAACAAATGCTCCAAATTTAAATCATTAAATTATGTAGAAAACCAGGCAGAATTTTCTCTAAAAACGGGCTAAAAATAATACAAACAACCTGTATTAACACAATCCTGCAATACATATAACCCACCAAATCTCAAACATTTAATCCATAATGCTACTACAAATCATCTATGGGATCAACATATGCTATATCATCTATGGCTCCAACACAGTACTCCTAATTACCGTATTGGATCTAAAGAGAGATGTCATCTAAGACCAAAATAAAATCCAAAATTCAAAAATAATGCGAAAGTAACTATAACCACATGTCAACCTGCGGAAGTATAAACAATACATTCATCATAATATAAAAGCATACTTCATCATCATAATATACATCATTCATTCAAAGTACTAGCTATATACATTTAAAATTTTCCAAGCAACCAAAAGTCTTGAAGGTCTTCAAGGCCTCAAGCTTCCTTTCTTCTAGCTAATCCTATCTTTAGTCCTTATCAGGTTTCAACTTTTCTGGAAGGAAAACAGAAAATAAGGGGGTGAGCCGAATGCTCAACAAGGTACTATAAAACAAAGACAGGTAATTTTCATGCAACTCACATGGATACATACGAAGAAAAACATGAAAGGGAACTTGCAATGTTAAACATGCATGTGAGAGAAATAAAAGCATAAAACCATGCATAAATATGAAGGCAACATGCCCAAAAGTTCTTGGTTGTCATTTAAAAACGATGCCCCTCCTTATTTACATTCCGAGGGCAGAATGGTTCTTTTATATCTTAATTCATGGTTCTTGATTCATGGTTCTTCAATCAAAGTCCTTTATTCAAATGATCCGAAAATCCGAATTTCTTATTCAAATGATCCAAAGATCCAAATTTCTTATTCAAATGATCCAAAGATCCAAATTTCTTATTCAAAGTTCTTATCCGCCTTATTTACATTCCGTGGACAGGATGTTCGATTAAATCTAATCATTGTCTTCCAAAATTAACCCCCCAAGAAAGGGGGTCCACACCTCACTTGGTGGACAGGGTTATACCCCTAACATGCCGGTGAGCTCCAGACCAAAGCCATCAGAGAGGCTTTGAGCTTTCAAAAATGTCGGATGGCGTAACATGTTATGACTTTTCAGAGGAAACATATCCGAAAGGCCCACATAACATATAACAACTTATCAAATAACATTTCCTCTTCATATCTCAAGATATACAAATACCCTGCTCTCATTTTCGAGCTAGGGTTTGGTCCGGATACAAATGGATCACAAAATACATGCTAAATATCGAAATCAAACACATAAATCATGATATTTATACTTAAACATGAAATCTATCCATATAATCATGAAAAACATGGAAAACATGCATTAATTTTAGGGAAAGATTTTCTTACTCTAATCGGACCGGATATGGCGAAGAATCCCTTCATTTTTCCTCTTTTCACTTCTCCTTCCTCTCCTCTTCCCTTTCTCCCTCACATTCTGCTGCTCGTTCTCCTCCTTCTCTATCCCATTTTTCCCTTTTATAAACGAAACCCGAAGTCGGTAGAAGCTTCTCACTCGAGCGCGCATCAAGCGCCAAGGCACACCAAAGGGCCATGCTCGAGCGCTCGTCGAGCATCCTTCGGGCGCACCATTTTGTTAAATACACCCGGGTGGCGCCTCAAGCGCTGTTCGAGTGCACCTATTCTGTTAAATGTGCCCGAGTGGAGCCTTGAGCGCAGCTTGGGCGCTGAGCTCCTAATGCCTAATTTCTCTTTTGAATTAAATTTCTTTTTATTTTTTCTTAATCCATATATCTTAGACTTAATTATATTAACTTAATGATTAGGAATTTCTATATTTCGAAAACTGGGTTGTTACAAAAATGTTCACATTATCTAAGCTTTCTAAAATCTATGGAGAAAAAGCTTTTGTGGACCAGAAGTTGAAAAGTGAGAAATGCATATTTGATTGAATCCAACCACTGCATGAACCTTTTTATCTATACTCCAAGGCAACAAACAGATTTTATACTACCTACTTTGTAAACACAACAGCAAAGAAGCAAGTGACTATTATTTCAATTCCTTTTTTAGGTATATTACTATTTCAGTTGCTCATAGAATTACTAAGTGTTTGGCAGTACAATTATTATAGAACCTCTCCCACCAGGGAGTGATCGGCTTTACTTCCAGATGAGGCCAAGGTAGCTGCTAATGTCTGGGTTATAGCTGCTAATGGCCGGGGTGTAACTTAGGGCCGAGGTAGATACTAATGGCTGGGTTGTAGCTTGGGCCGAGGTAGCTACTAATGGCCGGGGTGTAGTTGCTAATGGCCGAGGTAGCTGCTAATGGCCGGGGTGTAGCTTGGGCCAAGGTAGCTGCATTTTTCTCATGCTTTTTGAGGCTGCCGAAGTGGATGAAATAACCGAGGTGTAGAGTTGTATGAAGCTCGGGAGATGCCCTAGCTTTCTTCCCCATTTTCTTCTTTCTGATTTCTAGGGTTTATCTAAGTTTCATTGCTGGTTGTGAAGCTCGAGGGATGCCCCAACTCTTATATTCTACTATATATTTAAGAGGTGTCGAGCATAAACATAGATTTTGTAAATTCTTGAAAATCAATATATATAATACTTGTTACTTACCCTAAAAAAAATTCTTTTCCAATGTTTCACTTGATTAGTAAAGTAGTAGCCTACTGATATTGCTGGAAGGCTGATTGTCATGTTTTATTGCTAATTTTCAGCATTGCTACATGTGGCTACATGGCGTTGCAGTTTTTCCAGCTCTCACCATACGATCCCATTTACCTTGTTCTATTGAATAGGCAGCAAAGGTAAGATGATACTTTCTTTCTTTCGTTTTTTTGTTTTTTTTTTTATTATTCTAATATCAAAATGTTGCTTTGTGATTATAATTAAAAACTCACTCATGGGTCATTATAAGATATCATTTACGAAAAGGAAATGTGCTAAAATTGCTTTTGCGGACAATGATAGCTGTCTTAGAAGGATACTGTTCTGTTTGTTTTCATGAATGGTGCTAAAATTAAGTATTCCTGGTTTTGAATGAATTTTAAGTGTTGGGTAAAATATGACAAACTCTAGATTCAACTTCAGAGGATTACAAACTGTGTTGCAATAAATTTAGTTTACTTTGAAACTTAAGAAGTTTCTATGTCTATCGGCTAACCGACTTATTGGCTTCCATCAATTGTTATTAGAATATAGCTTCATCCACTAGAGTGATTATGTGACATATGTACTGTCAATTGTATTGAATGCCCTTAGTTGAGGGTTTCTTCTCATTAAATAGAATAATTTTTGTCCTAATTATAATATATTAT